>JBAKBP010032568.1:0-23000 GCA_037953745.1 Lithodes maja
GGGAGGTCAGGGATCAAGATTATTGTAAAGTTCACTGGCGCTACTTATAGTAAATATATTTTCATATATCTGGCTATTAGGCGAATTATTCAGATTAAGAAGGGCATACGGAAGTCAAAAGTTTACTTAAGGAAGCCTTTACCATCATACTTCCCACAGACCCTTCTTACTAATCTGTATACAATTGTCTAATGATAGCCTGAATGTATTGTCAATGATAGCCTGAATGTATTGTCAATGATAGCCTGAATGTATTGTCAATGATAGCCTGAATGTATTGTCAATGATAGCCTGAATGTATTGTCAATGATAGCCTGAATGTATTGTCAATGATAGCCTGAATGTATTGTCAATGATAGCCTGAATGTATTGTCAATGATAGCCTGAATGTATTGTCAATGATAGCCTGAATGTATTGTCAATGATAGCCTGAATGTATTGTCAATGATAGCCTGAATGTATTGTCAATGATAGCTAGAATGTATTGTCAATGATAGCTAGAATGTATTGTCAATGATAGCTAGAATGTATTGTCAATGATAGCTAGAATGTATTGTCAATGATAGCTAGAATGTATTGTCAATGATAGCTAGAATGTATTGTCAATGATAGCTAGAATGTATTGTCAATGATAGCTAGAATGTATTGTCAATGATAGCTAGAATGTATTGTCAATGATAGCTAGAATGTATTGTCAATGCAAGTCATAATCCTCAAGCAGTTAATTTACATTACATCGTATATTTTAAGAAGTGGATGGGGCCTATACATCAAAACATTATTTTTCATATGTGCTTTATGCATTATTATATACTAAACTTGATAATGGTACATATTATTTTTAACATCGTTCTTTACACCAATAACCCACAAATTAAATTAATGAAAGCATGTGATTCTCCCTAGATTCAAATCTAGGATATCTCATACATAACTTACACGCTCTAACCATTACACCATCAAGACATACACAAGGCACAATGCAGGGAACACAGATGAGGTCTATTAGACCACAGCTATTTTCTTCCTCATAAATATTCTCAACCCAAATACCGGCCCTCTCATTTTGTAGGGGGAAAATACGAGGATATGAATTCTGCCTTTTATGGGCGAGGGCTGGTTCTATGCGGAGTGTGGTCCCGGACCCTAAGAATTGGAACTTTAAATGTTGTTTCTATTCCCGCTCTGTCTCGAGTCGGCCATCCCCAGCTATGGGGTGTGTGCCTGAGCATATACTATACATACATACATACATAAATGTACTTTATATTTCGGACGGATCATGCGCAGTCAATCCACGTGAACAACAATTTAAAACGTTCTTTGTTTACATTTCCCGTACTGTGCCTCCATTTCCGTTCTCTCGACATCCCTCACGTCTGTCAGTCGTGCCCATTATCTAATAGGGCGAACATCTTAAAATTTCAAAAGCAATGGGGCTAAATATGAGGGAGAAAGGGGTCAAGACAAATATTCCCTGAAGTGGAAATCTCCCCTTAACCTTTGCGATAGTAACATTTAATATCACCATTGTTCTCTCCTCTCTCGGGCTATATTCTCTAAATCTTTATTATATTTGTCAAAGATCATATCCTAGGCAGATGCTTGTTGTTTGCCCCATTTCAAGATTGCGTTTTCTGTTAATCATAGTTAAGTATTAGGTCTCTCGGTCTCTCTCTCTCTCTCTCTCTCTTGAGGGTGGGGAGAGAGCCTTCTGCTTTTCTGCTTTGCTATCCTTACCTTCCACTTGTTTCAAATTCCATGTTAGCATTAAGTCCAGACTGCCTGGTAGGGACCGCAAGGTCTGTGCAGTCTATGTATATATGAAACTCTATTTAATATATATTAAACTCTATTTAGTGGGGAGATTGTAGGCACCAATCGATCAGGGCTAGACCCAGGTGAGGTTATAGGCATGTGATAAAGAGTCGCTGGAACTCCTGTTTCACTTGCTTGGCCTCTCTTACTGATTTTCTTTGTGCCTCATTTACACTGAGAGCAATCCAGCTAGCTCTCACAAACACCTCCTCCTCCTATCCACTTCACTACACTAACATGCACACCACACTTCATTCTTCCACACCAAAATTAAAAACAAAAAAATGATGAATTATAGCCCAGCCTCGGAGTCCCCAGGGGGGGGGACCATAAATGCCCCCTCACCCGACCGACCATCCCCTGACGACCCCACACAATTACCTGGACCTCGGCCTGTTACTCTTTCTATTAATTTCTGCAACATTCGCGGACTTTCCTCTAACTTTCACTCTGTTGAGCACCATCTCTCCTCCTACAAACCTGATCTTCTCTTCCTCACCGAAACTCAGGTGTCTGTAGCAACATCCAGCAACCCCTTCTCTGTATCCTCCTACTTTCTCTATCCTAGTTTCAAAACCAAAGGCGGATGTTGTGCATATGTGCACAACAAACTCACTTGCTCTCGTGTTCCCGATTTCGACTCCTCTGAATTCTCAACTTTATGGCTCAAACTTTCCTGTCATTCTCTTACTAAATATTTCTGTGCTGTCTATCTTTCCCCTAACTCTACCAACTTTCCCAAATTCTTTGACTATCTAAACTCTACAGTGGAACACATTCTATCCATTTCTCCTTTCTCAGAAATCTCCCTCTTAGGAGATTTCAACGTTCACCACCGCCATTGGCTCTCCTCTCACACTACTGATCCACCTGGTGAACAAGCCTACGTCTTTTCTATCCTAAATGACCTAGAGCAGTTAGTTCAGCAACCCACCCGTATCCCGGATCGCATCGGAGATCGGCCCAACATTCTTGACCTGTTTCTAACTTCTAACCCTTCTTCTTATACTGTTGATCTTTTCTCTCCTTTGGGCTCCTCCGACCATAAACTTATCTCTGTCACCTGTCCTATCTCTCCAGTACAGCCACCCGATCCTCCTAGCCGGCGGCGCTTGTGGCACTTTGGCGCTGCCGACTGGGAGGCTCTTCGGCAGTACTTCTTTGATTTCCCATGGAATGATTTCTGCTTCCATGGCCGAGGACCCTCGGAGAGTGCTGAACGCATTACCGAGGTAATCCTTTCGGGCATGGAAGCATACATTCCATTCTCTTTCTCTCAGACTAATGCTAAAAAATCTTGGTTTACTCACGCCTGTTCTACTGCTGTCCGCAATAAGGAGGAAGCATTCAAACGGTACCGACGCCTTAAAACTCAAGACTCTCATTCTTCATATGTTTCTGCCCGGAATCAAGCCAAATCTGTTCTTCGACTTGCCAAACACTCTTTCATCAATAATAAATGCACTGAACTATCCAACTCTAGCTCTTCCCAAGCTTTCTGGCATCTAGCCAAAAACCTCTCCAACAATTTCTCTTCCTCGTCTTTCCCTCCCCTTTCCCACTCTGATGGCTCAACCATCACTTCTTCCTCTGACAAAGCTAAACTCTTCGCTCAAACTTTTGCTAGAAACTCCACCTTGGATGATTCCGGTGCTATTCCTCCCTCTCCGCCCTCCTCTCTCTTACTTATGCCTAATATCCTAATCTCTTCTAAAGATGTACTTTTTACCCTCTCTGGGCTTAACACTAATAAGGCGTACGGTCCGGACGGTGTTCCTCCTGTTGTTCTCAAAAACTGTGCTTCCGTGCTGACTCCCTGCCTAGGCAAACTCTTTCGTCTCTGTCTATCCTCTAACGTCTTCCCTTCATGCTGGAAGTTTGCTCACATTCAACCTGTCCCAAAGAAGGGTGACCGCTCTCAACCCTCCAACTATCGTCCAATTGCTCTTATCTCTTGTCTTTCTAAAGTTTTTGAAACTATTCTTGCTTCCAAATTTCTTAAGCATTTCTCTTCTCATAATCTGCTCTCAGATCGCCAGTATGGCTTCCTTAAGGGTCGCTCTACTGGTGATCTTCTTTCATATCTTACTAACTCTTGGTCATCCTCCTTTAGGGACTTCGGTGAGACTTTTTCTATTGCACTAGACATATCGAAAGCCTTCGATAGAGTCTGGCATAAATCTTTAATTTCTAAACTACCCTCCTTCGGTTTCTATCCCTCCATCTGTGCCTTTGTCTCTAATTTCCTTTCCGGCCGTTCCATAGCCGCGGTTGTGGACGGCCATTGTTCACTTCCTCACCCTATAAACTCCGGTGTTCCTCAGGGCTCTGTCCTATCTCCTATTCTCTTTCTAATTTTTATAAATAATCTCCTTAACCTGACAAGCGCTAAATAGACCTAGGGGCTAGGGTAGTTATTTGTGCATTTCTAGCCTTGGATTCTGACAGAATTCGTTATATTTACAATATAGAGCATTATTTGTTTTCGGTATGCTTTTATTTTACATATATGATGTATATATGAACCTTCAAGAGTGCTAAAATAAGTGGGAAAAGCATTTGGGTGGTGAAAAACGAAGATATTGGCCACCCGGTCATAATCTCAGGCGAGAGAGAGACACAGGCAAACCTCCTCTCTCGCTGTCTGTGAGGTAACTGAGACGAGCGGGGCGGTGTGGGCCGGTGTCTGGGTGTTACATAACGATCTTTTCTGCAACCCACTTGTGCTACATTATCGCGGGAGAGAAAAATAACCGATAAATGATGATAATAAGAGGGAAAATAGGTGATAATTGAGGAGGGGAGGGAGGGGGGAATAAGGTGGGGAAGGAGGGGAGGGGGGTGGGTGAGATTTACATGGATGAGTACTGGAGGGGAATTATCTCACCTAGAGACAAATTCCTTTGTTTTGATAGGCCCTTTTTTTTTTTGGAAAGCTTTTTTTATGGTCTTGCTTCCGTGAGGCCTATCGCGTTCCCTATAGGAAGCCTTCCGTGAGGTCTATCGCGCTTGCCGGGTTAACTGTACCTTAATTCCCATCCATTCATACGCAGACGACTCAACCTTACACTACTCCATTAGTTTTTCAGAACGCCCCAGCCAGCAATCTCTCAACAACAAACGTAATGAAGCCATAGAACTCTTAAATTCTGATCTAAATACAATTTCCAATTGGGGCAGAGAAAACCTTGTTAACTTTAATGCTTCCAAAACCCAATTTCTCCATCTATCTACCCGTCAGGATCTCCCAGCGGACTATCCCTTATTCTTCAACAATACAAAAATCAACCCTTCATCTTCTCTCAATATTCTTGGCGTCTCTTTTTCTTCTGCTCTCATTTGGAAGGACCATATTACCAGTCTTGCTAAGGCAGCCTCCCAGAAGCTGGGTGTGCTCAACCGCCTTAGGGGGTTCTTTTCCCCTGCACAGCTTCTTGCTCTGTACAGGGGCATAGTGCGCCCTTGTATTGAGTATTGTTCACATGTGTGGGGAGGTTCCTCTCACACCGCTCTCCTAGACAAAGTTGAAAGGAAGGGCTTTCGTATCATTAACTCCCGTCCACTCACCAACTCTCTGCAATCTCTCTCTCTCCGCCGCAATGTTGCATCTCTCTCGCTATTCTATTGCTACTATAATAATCAGTGTTCCTCAGAGCTATCCCAGTGCATACCACCTCCTTTACGTAGGGCACGTGCTACCCGTCTTGCAACTCAATCCCACCCCTACTCTGTGCAACTCTCCAACCCAAGAGTGAAACGTTACTCTCAAACTTTCTTCTACTCAACAGCTGAGCTCTGGAACTCTCTCCCAGAATCAGTCTTTCCCTCTTCCTATGACTTAAATTGCTTCAAACTCTGTGTGTCCAGGCATTTTGGCTCGAACGTCCCTTGATTTTGGCCCTGTCACTCTTTCAACTATGGGGGAGGCACTCGCTATAGGCAGTTATGCCTTTTGCCTCCCTCAATCACATAGAAAAAAAAAAAAAAAATAAATAAATAAATAAATATACATGGCCTCTTTCAGTTACAGCATCTTACAGTTTGAAATGTGCAAGGTCTGTCCAACTCTACATAAAGTGATGGTAAATAAAAGTCATGAAATTATGTTCGTGCCTCCCTTAGGTTCATAACGACAGCTCCTAAGTTAATGTTTTCCCAATGTAAACATATATCTTAAGGTCGACCCAGACTCACTGTGTAGGGTAGATTAACACTTAAAAGATATAATAACACATTTCTTTACCCTTTTCTTGCTATTATCAGACAATTTGTTCACATTAGGAAGGGTTTATGGAAGTCAGATTGTTAATTGAGATAGTAGTTACATAAGAACATAAGAAAATGGGAGTCTGCAGAAAGCCGATTGGCCTAAGCAAGGCAGATCCCTGTAACCTTCACAGAGAAGACGGCAAACGGCCAGATGGGATGACCACTTTCCCTTACAAGAATGGCCGGTGCCTCGTGTGGGATGCCACATGTGTTGACACTTTCTCCACAACCAACATCGCCAGAAACGCCGACGAAGCAGGTGAAGCCGCCCGGATAATTCCCACAGATCCTCCCCAAATTGTATAACCTCGTTTAATGATAACCAGAAGAACTTGTCAAAATGCGTCATATAATATTATACATTTTTTTTTTTTTTTTAAAGACCTCCGTCTACGTATTGTGAAAAACCTGTTATCCTCCGGAAAATTGTGGGGTTGAGTGAGTGAAGGGGGGGACAGTGAATGAAGGAGGATACATGTTTTTCATAATACGTGTTGCTAGCCCCAAACGCGTGAGCAACTGTGGCTTTCAACCATCCGACACATCCCCTTTTATTTATGTGCATCACACATGTTAAATACAAATAAAATTTATGTTTTGTTTTACCCTACTGTGGAAAGACTACGGATACACCACTCCTGCCCGGGCCTCGCACAGTGGCATGACCCAGTCCAGTCGAACTGAGCTCATGACGCTGGTGGCATTGCCCTGGAGGATAGCCATCCCTAGTCTTTGCTTGAGCCAGAGGGTTTCCCGGGGTTCTCCTGAAACTTCTCTGATTTTACGGCCTATTTCATTCACCATCTTAAGGGTGGTAGGGCCGAAGACTCCTGAAGTTTCGAATGCCAGGGGCTCGAACTGATGATTTCTGGCGATGGCTTGATATTTTTCTCGCTTTTTATTTTCTGCTATCCGGGCGGCTTCACCTGCTTCGTCGGCGTTTCTGGCGATGTTGGTTGTGGAGAAAGTGTCAACACATGTGGCATCCCACACGAGGCACCGGCCATTCTTGTAAGGGAAAGTGGTCATCCCATCTGGCCGTTTGCCGTCTTCTCTGTGAAGTCCATGTGGTTCGAGGATTGATGCACGGTTAGCACTCTGCAGGGCCCGTTTTATGACATCATTTAGTGCAGAGTGTCTTGGCAGGCGGCCTGCGTTGTAATTACATGACAAGGCATGGTGACCTTGAGCATCCATCCCCCCACCACACTTGCAAGTGTGTGGGTGACAAACTGCCGCACCCACTCTGAGCGCGATGGCAACCCGGAGCGCTGCAGCATCCAATTGAGTTTCAAGAGTTGGGATGGGGATGGCGTGTAACCACAAGCCACTCTCCGAACGGGCGGCTGCCTGGAGGCGTGCTTTTGCAACCTGGTCTGCATTGGTTAGGAGATTTTCTGAGTTTTCTTCGCCGAGATGGTATCCCACGCTTTCTGCTTGCTCCTGGAGGTACCCTGACGCTCCTCCTCTACTCCTGTACTTTCCCTCCAGGTGTTAATCGCTACTGTTACGTCCTCATTAAGTGTCATTCCGGGTTGAGAAGAAAGGATGGACACTACAAGGTCGTTGGTCGCGATGAGGGAAGAGATAAAGGCTGGGGAGGCAATATCCGAGGCTCTCCGTATGCCCAAGCCCCCGAGGCGGACAGGAAGGGTGGCTTGTGTCCAGGTCGGTTCTTTAAATTCCACGTTGGTGATGCTGGTCACTGCTTCTCGGATTATGCCGTCTAATTCTTGGAGGCCACCATTGTTCGTGTAAGTCATCGATGTGCGCAGGAGGTATTGGAGTTTTGGGATGGAGAAACAGTTCTTGAGAAGGGCCAGAGCTGAGTGGGCATCGATGTGTATCAGGCGACTCACGAGACGTTGAAGCTCCTCCTTTTTAACTTGAAGTGCTGGTGGGATTGCTGCCAGAGTTAGTGGGGAATCTAATAGGGTTTGCTGGTGCTCCTGAAGGATCTTTACATCTGGCAATATGCCTCGAAACAGGGCCTGAGTCTCTTCTCCTTGTTCACGTGTGTGGTTGAGGAGGACAAGTTCATATTTGGTGTCATTTATCACTAGCCCAGCCTGGCCGAGGTCAGTTACGATGTTATTTAGGTCGGTTAGAACGTTCTCTATTGACCCACCCAAGGTTGCATCGTCCAGGTACAATACATTCAGTTCTGACCTTACTTTGTTAGCTGCTGCATCCACCCCTATTGAGAAAAGAGCAGGACCACCTGGATCTCCCTGCTGTAACCCGGTCGCTGATGGGATTACCGTCTCGCCAAAAATCAGGATTGAAGGTTTGGAATAAGCCTGCCAAAGTAGGGGGTACAGAGTGGGGATGTGTTCTTGAGCTGCACTGAGGAAGACATCCTTGCGAATGCTGTTGAATGCGTTCCGCATGTCAATCTTTAGAAGCACTCGTTTTTCTTGGGCTTGGCTGAGGTAGGTGTGGGTAGCGTGTACAGCAGCTTCACACCCCCCTGGAGTTCCGAAACCTAGTTGAACTGGTCTTAAATGTTGACCTAGGCCATTCGAGAGTGGTTTCAAACCCACCTTTGTGGCAAGGCGGCGAAAGGTGTTCCCTACTGCTATTGGGCGCACACCGCCATCTTTTTTTGCCAGTGCACAGAGTGAAGCTCCAAAAAATAGGGGTGTGGCACAGTCGGGTACTTCCCCTCTTAAAACCATGTTGATGAATTTGGTGAGGGTTTCCAAGAGTGCCTCCCCAACAGCTCCTGATCCCTGAGCCAAGAGGCCTTTGAGGTGGGCGGGTCGGATACCATCTGGGCCCGCGGCTGAGCCTGCTGGGAATGAAGTCACTGGGGCAACCACCTGCTCCTTCATGACAACTAAAGGTTGGCGCATCTGGTCATTTGGGGCAGGGGGGAGGTTTAGGTCCCTAGGTGTAGGTGGGTGATTTTCTTGTAGGGCTTCAACAACTTCGGTGCCTTGACCAGCACAACCTTCTGAAGAGGACAACAGTCTGACGGCCCCTTTGATGTCACTATCCGCCAGCTTCGCCGCGACCCTCTTACGTAGCTGTTCAGCCTCTTCCTCTTCCTTGTCCTGTTGCTTCTGGGCCCTGTTTGGTTGCTGTTCGGGGGGTTCCACCAGTTTGTTTCCATCCATATACTGTGCTACTTGACTGAAACTTGAAGATGGTCTTGTATGTTGGTTCTGGGTGGTTTTCGGAGGGCCCCATAGGAGAAACCCAGGAGCCGTGCCCATGCGAGGGGTGTCTTGAGCTGTAGGGCCTGCTTTATGATGGTTGTAAGGGCCTCCGCCACTTGAATTCTGGCTCCTTTAGGTACCCGGGCAAGGACCTGGATCCGCGCTTTCCATTTGGTCACAAGTTGGGTCAAGTCGGCGACCGGTGTTGCCGGTGTTGCCCCGGTTGGCTCTGCAGTGGGCCCTCGGCATGCGAGACATTTCCAGTTTGGTTGATCTCCTGATGTTTTCTTTGTCAGCACAGCACAAGATAAATGAATAGATCTAAGACAGCCGGAACATTTTCGCGAATTCTTTCTTGCATTGGTTTTTCCGCACTTAAAACACTTAGTATCTGCTAGGCCATAGTCTTCCAAGATTATCCGTTCCTCTGCCTCTACCAAGCCGACCTCCTGTTCTTCCCGTGGTGCTTCCATATCTGCCATGTGTCCCTTGTTTCAGAAACCCCGGGAAATCTCTCCTGGCACATATCTAGATTATTGCTGTTGTTATTAATGTATAATTGGCTGGATGCATAAAAATTCACATATCATAGTCAACCTTTCTGATGGGACATGTAAAAAAAAAAAAAAAAAAAAAAATCACATATCATAGTCAACCTTTCTGATGGGCAATTGGCCTGCTTCTCCTAAAGCTAAGTGGTTAAATGTATAAATCCTCGGCATTGGGCACCGGTACAACTAAACGATCGAACTGATTGAAGGGAAGCACGCCAATTATATCCTATGATTACTTACACTGGCGACGCCACCCTGATGTTGAGTATTAATAAATGCTTAGGATATTAATAATGCTGTACAGTAGGTTCTTGGAATCAGGTCAACACAGCCGCTCCTTCCCTCCTCCATCTCTCCATCTCTCTCTCTCTCTCTCTTCTACTTTACTGTCCTCTTCTTCCACTATAAAGTGTCCCTGTCTAGTAATAATAATGCCAGACCCCTTGTGTGGTCTGAGTAGTTGTGTAACTCTGTGTAACTCTCTCTCTCTCTCTCTGCCCAAACGGCAGCAAATCCCTACCCAATAACTACCGTCCAATTAGCTTAACCTCAGTTGTATGTAAAATGCTAGAAAGACTCATATGAGAGAGACTCTTAAATCACTTAGAGGGAAATAACATACTTAAAGATACTCAACACGGCTTTCGTAAAAAACGTTCCTGTTTAACAAACCCCTTAGAATTCTTCCACGATATCCTCAACCTCTACGATGAGAGTAAAGCTGTAGATATAATAAACCTTGATTTTCAAAAGGCCTTTGATAAAGTTCCCCCACAAACGTTTACTGCTAAAACTATAAGCGCATGGAATACAAGACAGTGTGTTGAAATGGATAGAAAATTGGCTCAGCGGCAGAAAAGCAAAAAGTAGTCATAAACGGTAAGGCATCTAAATGGAACAATTTAAGTAGCGGGGTACCCCAGGGATCGGTACTAGGACCAATTATCTTTCTAATTTACATCAATGACATAGATGAGGGTCTCACCAGTACAATCTCAAAATTTGCTGACGATACAAACATAGCAAATAGCGTACTCTCAAAAGTACAAGTTGACGATATGCAACACAATCTAGATAAGTTGTCATGTTGGTCCCAAATTTGGCAAATGAGTTTCAATGTAAATAAATTTAAAGTACTACATAGCGGATACCGAAATGAGAAAGTAAACTATTCGATGAAAAGCACTAATCTTAAGAATGTAAACAGAGAAACCTATCTGGGAGTAACAATATTGAGTAACCTAAAACCGAGTCAACAATGTTCAGAAGTTGTTAAGAAAGCAAACAAAATAATTGGCTTTATAGGCAGGTCATTTGAGCATAAATCCAAAGACGTTATCCTAACTCTTTACAATTCCTTAGTCCACCCTCTTCTGGAATACTGCGTTCAATCCTGGTGCCCTTATTACCATAAAGATATAGACAAGCTAGAACGAGTTCAACGTAGAGTTACCAAAATGATACCTAGCCTAAAGAACAAACCATACGAGGAGCGTCTTAGAGAATTAAATCTATTTCCTTTATCCCAGCGCAGAGTAAGAGGCGACTTAATTCAAGTGTTCAAAATCATCAAAGGCATCGACAATATGAACTGTAGTAAGTACTTCACTATCGACCAATCTAATTACACGCGGGGAAGCGGTTGCAAAATGATTGGTAAATCATGTAACTCACACGAATCTAAGAATTTCTTCTTCAATTGAGTTGTCATCTTGTGGAATGGGCTTCCTCGAGACATTATAGACTGTAGCACCGTTGATTCATTTAAACTTCGCCTAGACAAATATCTTACCTCAAACCTGCGATTGACTGCATTTGTAAATTAATAACTTTATTTTATTCCACTCTCACATTCAGTAAGGATTATTGAGTATAAATATTACTAAGATGTTATTATCTTTTTCCCAGATATACGAAAGATCACTATTGTAAATGTGTTATGTAACTAACCCATCTGTCCCCTACTAACTTCCTAATCCTGCCACGGACATTAGTTCCAGGGCAGTAGTTCGCTTCCCAATTGTCTATACCACTGTTTGGACACTTGATCCTCAGTGCTTTGAAGGTAAAGTGGTCTAGAGGGGTCACTAGACCTGTTGTTGCTTGTACTCCTTTGCACTCTCTCTATCTTTACTTCAGCGTTAGCTGTTTCTATAATTATATTCTACCATAGTCTCCATATTATTTTTCATAACATTCTTCTAGACATTGTAAATAGCCCCCTCTCTCTCTCTCTCTCTCTCTCTCTCTCTCTCTCTCTCTCTCTCTCTCTCTCTCTCTCTCTCTCTGATGCTAGTTACATCATAGATTAAATCTTCGTTCAAGCGCATAAACTTCTAAATTCCTTACAGTATAGATTTGATTATTTAGTTCTCTTACATAAATTAGCATAGTGATTATTTTCATCTGTTACATTTTAGGTTGTGTAATGACACCATGGCTGTTTAATATGTTTATGGATGGTGTGGGGAGGGAGGTGAAAAGGAGAACTATGGGAAGAGGATTGAATTTAGTAGGAAAGAATGGTAGAGATTGGGAGTTGAATCAGTTGCTGTTCGCTGATGACACAGCATTGGTGGCGGATTCTGATGAGAAACTGCAGCGGGTAGTCAAAGAGTTTGGTGTGGTTTGTGGAAGGAGGAAACTGAAGGTGAACGTCAACAAAAATAAAGTAATGGTGTGTAATAGGGGAGAGCATAGGGTGAATCTAGATTTGAGGCTGGATGGGGAAATATTGGAACAAGTAGAGTGTTTTAAATATCTAGGAGGAACGATAAGCAGGAGTGGAGGTATGGAAGTGGAGGTAAAACAGAGAGTGTGTGAAGGAAGAAAGGTTTTCGGAGCAATGGGAAGTATGTGGAAGACGAGAAATCTCTGAGTGAAAGTAAAAAGTGCACTGTATCAAGGAATTGTAGTGCCAACAGTGATGTATGGGGCTGAGACATGGGCTCTGAAGAAAAAGGAGAAAAGAGGGTGGGATGTGATGGAGATGAGCTGCTTGAGGAGTATGTGTGGAGTTACTCGTAGAGACAGATTGAGGAATGAAGAGATACGTAGGAGAGTGGGGCAGCAGGAACATATGTCAGCCAGAGTGGACAGAAGGGTGCTGAGCTGGTATGGTCATGTTGAACGAATGGGAGATGAATGGCTTACAAAGAGAATATGTGAGTCAGGTACAAGGGGAGTTAGAAGGGCAGGAAGACCCCCATTGAGATGGAGAGACTGTGTAAGAAAAGCTTTGGATGATAGAGTACAAAGTACAAAGGAAATCAAGCAACAACAGGTCTAGTGACCCTTCTAGGCTGCTTGTCCTCCAAAACACTGAAGATCAAGTGTCCAAACAGTGGTTTAGAGTGGGTAAGGGAACATTGGAAAGGGAACTACTGCCCTAGAACTAATGTCCGTGGCAGGATTAGGAAGTTAGTAGGGGACAGATGGGTTAGTAACTGAGGGGGGTATACAATAAAGTTATTCATTTACAAACGCAGTCAGTCGCGGGTTTGATGCGAGATATTTGTCTAAGCGGAGTTTAAATGAATCAACGGTGCTGCAGTCTATAACGTCTCGGGGAAGCCCATTCCACAAGTTGACAACTCAATTGAAGAAGAAATTCTTAGATTCGTGTGAGTTAAAAGATTTACCAATAATTTTGCAACCGTTTCCCCGCGTGTAATTAGATTGGTCGATAGTGAAGTACTTACTACAGTTCATATTGTCGATGCCTTTGATGATTTTGAACACTTGAATTAAGTCGCCTCTTAATCTGCGCTTTGTTAAAGGAAATAGATTTAATTCTCTAAGACGCTCTTCGTATGGTTTGTTCTTTAGGCTAGGTATCATTTTGGTAACTCTACGTTGAACTCGTTCTAGCTTGTTTATATCTTTTTGGTAATAAGGGCACCAGGATTGAACGCAGTATTCCAGAAGAGGGCGGACTAAGGAATTGTAAAGGGTTAGGATAACATCTTTGGATTTATGCTCAAATGACCTGCCTATAAAGCCAATTATTTTGTTTGCCTTCTTAACAACTTCTGAACATTGTTGACTCGGTTTTAGGTTACTCGATATTGTTACTCCCAGATCGGTTTCTTTGTTTACATTCTTAAGCTGAGTGCCATTCATCGAATAGTTTGCTTTCCCATTTAGGTATCCGATATGTAGTACTTTACATTTATCCGCATTGAAACTCATTTGCCAAATTTGGGCCCAACATGACAATTTATCTAGATTGTGTTGCATATCGTCAACTTGTTCTTTTGAGAGTACGCTATTTGCAATTTTTGTATCGTCAGCAAATTTCGAGACTGTACAGGTGAGACCCTCATCTATGTCGTTGATGTAAATTAGAAAGAGAATTGGTCCTAGTACCGATCCCTGGGGTACCCCACTACTTACATTGGTCCATTTAGATGCCTTACCGTTTATGACTACTCTTTGCTTTCTGTCGCTGAGCCAATTTTCTATCCATTTCAACACACCGTCTTGTATTCCATGCGCTTTTAGTTTTAGCAGTAATCGTTTGTGGGGAACTTTGTCAAAGGCCTTTTGAAAATCAAGGTATATAATATCTACAGCTTTACTCTCATCGTAGAGGTTGAAGATATCGTGGAAGAAGTCTAAGAGGTTTGTTAAACAGGAAAGTTTTTTACGAAAGCCGTGTTGAGTATCTTTAAGTAAGTTATTTGCCTCTAAGTGATTTACGAGTCTGTCTCTTATGACCGTTTCTAGCATTTTACATACAATTGAGGTTAAGCTAATTGGACGATAGTTACTGGGTAGGGATTTGCTGCCTTTTTTGAATATCGGTGTTACGTTGGCTAGCTTCCACTGATCAGGCATAGTCCCAGACTGCAAGGATTCATTGAATAGCAATGTCAGTGGTTTGGAGAGCTCATCCTTAGCTTCCTTTAGAACTCTAGGTGAGATTGTATCAGGTCCAGGCGTTTTATTTACCTTGAGTTTATCTAAACAATTCAATACTTCTCTCTCTGTAACGGTGATATTGCTTAGAAAATCTGAATTATCAATCGGAATCGGCGATGGTGTAGGGATATCACTGAGGTCTTCGGTTGTAAAAACTGATGCAAAGAAGGTATTGAGGGCATTACTCATTTGTACTTCGTCTTTGGTGTATTCTCCATTTTCATCGACTAACGGTCCAACAGTTGAAGTAACTACTTTTTTCTTTCTGATATAACTATAGAATTCTTTCGGGTTTGTTTTACTTTGATTCGCAACATGTAACTCCAGGGTCTTTTTACTTTGCTTAATTAACTTTTTGGCTTTGCGTCGTAGCTCTACAAATTTCACCCGTTCTTCGTCATTTTGTGAGGATTTTAATCTATCATTAGCAAATTTTTTAGCAAGCAGACAGTCTGAAATATCTTTATTCCACCATTTGGGCTTATCATTTTGGCCTGGACGCCGTATTTTCGATGGTATGCAGTCTTGCACTGCCTTAAGGTAAGTGGTTGTGAAACACTCCCAAGATGTATTTATGTCGTTATTGTTAGTCAGAAAGCTCCAGTCAGTTTCTTTAAGTTTTGATTTAAGTTTATGAAAATTTGCTTTCTTGAAATTAGGGACTTTCTCAATGCTGCTATTTGATTTGTTACTAGTAAACTTTAAAGTGAAAGTTATCGTACGATGGTCGCTGTTACTGAATTCATCACCAACATTCAAATTCTCTATTAATTCTTCTTTTGTTGCGAGTACAAGGTCAAGCACATTATTACCACGGGTCGGAGATTGTACAAATTGAAAAAGTGAACTCTCTTGCAAGTTAGCATAGAGGTCGTGTCCAGAGTGTGAAGTAAGAATATCGCCCTATTTAGTCACGGGTAAGTTGAAATCGCCAAGAATTACGGTATCTTGTATGTTAGTTATTTCTGCAATTTGTTCATAAATTTCACTGTCAGTTTGCACTGATTGAGATGGGGGTCTGTATAATAAAGCTAGTGTTATTTTAGTTCCTCGTTTATTATTTAATAGTACGTAAGATATGTCTATATTCGCAATTTGAGGTTTTGACATTAAGACGGGATTAAGACTTTCCTTTATAAAAAACAGAACTCCTCCTCCATTTCTATTGATCCGACTTTTATCAAACATTGTATAACCAGGAAGCGTATATTCGGCTAAAAAGTCTCTGTCTTCCGTATTTAACCAAGATTCTGTAATGCCGATTATATCATAATGTTCTGTAAACACGATTTCCTCTAGATCTGAAAATTTATTGCGTATGCTACGAGCATTTACATAAAACACCTTAAGAGTATTAGAGTTGGATGTTACTGATTGTGCGTTGTCTGAATTTTCAGTTCGTATTTGACTTACACTACCCTGTCTTGGGTCTGGTTGACCCCGTTTTTTGAACGGAAATCCTTGACTGCATCGTTCAGCAGACGACCAAGACGTGCAGCTCCTACTTCATTGAGATGTACACCATCTCCTGAAAACAAAGATTTATCATAGTAAAAATTATCCCACGTGTCGACAAAGCCGATGTTCTCCTCCCTGCAGAGTTTGGCTAGTCGGCGATTTGTACTGGTAGCTATGTTGTAGAATCGGTTTTCTACATCAATCCGGGGAACAATTCCTGAAATTAAGATTCTATTAGATTTTTCCTTGAAGGACCTGATCAGCCGCCGGTACTTGCAAAGTAGTTCCTCTGACCGCGTCCGTTGGACATCGTTAGATCCAACGTGGATGATGTACGTAGTGCTTGCGGGGGCGAGCCTGGAAACCTCTTCCAGAGCCGCAACAATGTCGTCCACGCCGCCACCTGGGATACAGAATCGCTTTCTGGTCCTGGGTGCCCTGGCGCAGAACTCGGTTAGTTGGCCACGGACCATGGAGTCGCCCACAAGCCGAACTTCTTCAGTTTCCTCTTCCTCGTCAATAGCCAGAATTTTGAAGCGGTTTTGGCATGTTGTCGGGATGACCTTCCTGGTACTGGTACTGGGATGGACATTGTTTCTCACTAACTGAAAGTTGTCCTGGGGGGGAGTGAGAGTAGAGTCATTATTATTATCTGCAACATCTAAGGTAGCTGCTGGTGTGGGTACCGGTACTGTATGCACTGGAATGGCGGTTGACATAGTAGTGGTTTCTTGGGCCGAGGGCACTCCTACGTTGAGTGTGGCAAATTCTTGAAGGGATCAAGCTTCGTAGTCAGGGCATCGATCTTGCGGTGGGCTGCATTCAATTCATCCGCAATCTTCTCTCGGAGCTGGCAAAATCTACAAATTTGGACATCAGTATCAACAAACATGGTAGGGCCAAATTTACCGGAACAACTCGTGCAGGTTCGTTGCGGCGCCATGACGATATAATCACAATATGCCTGAAAATCACACAAATTTATGTTAGCAAAATGGTACAATTAAAGCCTGAAAATCACAAAAATGATTATAGATCAGGCAGGGGAAGTGGTGGTGGACAGGAGTGAATGGAGAATGCTTGTGAATAGTTGAGTGAACACGTGGTCATTTGGAGTAAGTGGTCGGGCGCAAGTTGGACTAGATAATAGTCCATCAGGCGCCTGGCCCGGGGAAACTATTAATATGAAGGGTGCGCCTGGAAGTGTGGTGGGAGGGCTTGTGGCTTTGGCTCCGCTGCATGTCTGCCTGCCGAGATCGGAACCTCTCCGGGTGGTCGGGGGCCGGGGGAGTGCTGGAGCAACCTTGGTGATCCTGGTCTCTGGGTCTTCTCCTGGGTGACCTGGATGTGTTTGAGTTTGTGCTTTTTATCTGTGTTTATTTGTTGTTTTATGTTGTTTTTGTGTTTTCCCTGTGCTAGCTCTGTCTTGAGTCGGCTACCCCCAAAATGGGGATTGGGCCTGAGCATATAGATAGATAGATAGATAGACATTTTAGCTTAACCCAGGGACTGCGACGGTCCTTCCGGAAGCACGGTATTTAAACATGTAAAAACAGTCCTTCAAATACTGTGCCAGTGCTGGGTAATGTCTCAAAATTGGATCAATGCCACTTTACTATTATCCCTTGCGTTGTTAACTTCCAACCCGCGGGGGGTGGGGGGTGGGGGTTTATCATGGTAGCGCCTGGCAGGCATATTTACCGAAAATAAGCATAATTCCAAGCTCTTTTTCATGCATAAGCAAGAGCCAAAGCGTAATACAATTATATATCTGTGAAAGAATGAAAAACGAGCTTTCCAATGACATCTAAATCATCCTTGTACGACAACGGGTTCTCTTGCAACGATCGTTCAATTGCAAGTGAAAATAACCTAAAATTAGGTATTTTCCCCGGATTAATCCTTATTTTGAGAGATACGAAGGTTGAGGATTGATGCAGTAGGTCTCAGTGCGGGTCCCGCCGCTGTCGCGAGCGGACTGAGTCCGCCTGTTATTCTTGCAATACTCGCTCTCTCTCTCATCGCTCATAATGCCCTCAAAATGGCAAGAGTCATATGACGCGCACCGCAGGGGTAGCCAATGTTCTCTCTCCCGTCAAATGACGGTCACCGTCGGCTGAGGGTTAATATAACATTATATCGCAGTTAAGCTGCTACAGTATAAAACAACTATACCCTCTTCCAAATAGTTGGCCAAAACTTGTGAACATTAACCCCCATAACACACAATTTGAATAATTTAGCTAATATTATCTACCATTTGGGAAGGGTTAGCCAGGGAATAGGTGTGGCAATTTACAGTTCACTAGCTCCAGCCCTTTATAACTACAGAGGATAGGGTTTACGATTTCTGGTCTATCTATTTGGAACAAGGTATAGCATCAAGCTCCCAAATGATGTTATCTTTCTTAGTAAGTGGCGCGATGTTATTTTCTAAAGGTCATCTTCTCGCAATCGACATGTTTACACTGTCATTTGATTAGCAGTCAAAGGGCAGCATTAGACTAGGATATCGAGCTGAAATATGACCTTAGCAATGGAAAATTGCAGGCGATAACAAAATATTTCCTATGACGACGTGTATATCATTCCAAGATGAATAAACTCGCTTTAGTTAAAGTAGTTAAAATAGGACTTCAGAGGCTATCTATCCTCCTGGATTATTAACGCCTTAACCCGGCAAGCGCTATAGGCCTCACGGAAGGCTTCCTATAGGGAACGCGATAGGCCTCACGGAAGCAAGACCATAAAAAAAGCCTTCCAAAAAAAAAAAGGGCCTATCAAAACAAAGGAATTTGTCTCTAGGTGAGATAATTCCCCTCCAGTACTCATCCATGTAAATCTCACACACCCCCCTCCCCTCCTTCCCCACCTTATTCCCCCCTCCCTCCCCTCCTCAATTATCACCTATTTTTCCTCTTATTATCATCATTTATCGGTTATTTTTCTCTCCCGCGATAATGTAACACAAGTGGGTTGCAGAAAAGATCGTAATGTAACACCCAGACACCGGCCCACACCGCCCCGCTCGTCTCAGTTACCTCACAGACAGCGAGAGAGGAGGGTTGCCTGTGGCTCTCTCTCGCCTGAGATTATGACCGGGTGGCCAATATCTTCGTTTTTCACCACCCAAATGCTTTTCCCACTTATTTTAGCACTCTTGAAGGTTCATATATACATCATATATGTAAAATAAAAGCATACCGAAAACAAATAATGTTCTATATTGTAAATATAACGAATTCTGTCAGAATCCAAGGCTAGAAATGCACAAATAACTACCCTAGCCCCTAGGTCTATTTAGCGCTTGTCAGGTTAAGAGTGGGTGGTGTGTATTTTACACCGTACCGCACAGCGTTTTTTTTTACCCTAAATAGGGTTGTTTCCGTGCTCATTGTCATGCATAAACAAGACCCAGAGCATAAAACAAGTATCTATCCCTGAAAGGGTGTAAACAGAGCTTTCCAATGACACCCGAACCATCCTTGTACGACCGCTGGTTCTCTTGCAACGATCGTGCAACACGAGTGCAAAAACCCTAAAATAAGGTAATTTCCGTACATAATTTCCTGTGTAGCGAGTGAGAAAGGGGGGAGAAGGGTGGGATCCAGTTCAGTAGGTCCACGGTGGTCGTGCGGAGCGGTCATAAGGTTACTACGCTCGTCCCACCGCTCAGCTCCCTCTCTCAGCAACTTTACGCGCTGAAAATGGCACTCGACAGCTGTCGTGCACCGCCACATAGTCCAAATTTATTTCACTCGACATATGTTGCGCGCCGATGGTTAAGGGTTAAGCCAGCACACTGTAAGTCAAGAATAACTTTAGGACTAGAGCCCCTTTACGATAATTCCAGTCCCTTTTGTAAGCTCGCTCAATACTAATAGTGATTGATATTGATTAAACTCCATATTTAATGACAGGTGCAAGGTATTTTATTAAATACAACAGTGGCTAAATGTTCGTCCTAATGTTACGTAACGTACAGAGCACAGGCTTTTACGATGATCAGCCTATATACTTGCAATTGTAAGCTCATTTATCAATAATTGTTGAATAGCCATCGATGAGTGAAAATCATTGCAAGAAAACAGTATCTAGGTCATATTTAGAGCATTAACTAAACTAATTATCAGACAATGCCAGTTACCACCCTCAATCAAATACCTAATAATTATCCAATACAAAAACAAAAATATTTTATCTACTTGCAAAATAATTCCAGAAATATATATACTGTTTTCGCTGTGTAATTACTATTACAAAATACATTCCATAATACTTTATTGTTGATAAAAAAAGGCAGGAAGATGGAGTTGAACAGGGATAATATAAAATGTCCCCAAAGAGTATCTAGCATTTGTAATCCAGTCTACATTATACCGGCGACTTCTTTTTAATTTTGTTCTAGCTATATTTTCAAGATTTTGTGTAAATTAAGAGGGATCTGTATTAGTAAAAATGGTCAAGTGAGATAGTTCGAAACCAGTTAATGGCTGGAGGCCCTTTTTAGACTGAAGAAAATCGTCTAATATTAGCCAGCATAGTTAAAAGGATGGCACCGGTACTGAAAGGGTTAAATGTATTAAGCCTGCAAAATATCTAAAACAATACAAAAAACTAATAACTTAATAATGCCGACGGCGAAAATAGTTTGTAAAATATATCCAAGCGGTCGGCCCCGATAGTCAAAACCACATTAAAGGAACGTTTGGGGGCGGGGTTGAGTGTCAGCAAAACAGTCAACAAATGCACACACAAGAGGTACACACACACGCTATGTACACACGGGGCAGGGGGAACACACAAGGACACGACGAATAATAGGAAGGAAGGGGGACGAGAATAAACAGAGAGAGAGAGAGAGAGAGAAGAGAGACAGAGGGGGAACAAAAAAGAGAGAAGCTGTTATTATCTTATAAACATTAACCCTTTCACTACCGGGGATTGTTTGTGGTATTATCTCAGCTTTATTTAAACTATTTTTGTGTAGTTTAAGAAGGATCTGTGGTGTCGAAAAGGGTTAAGTGAGATCATTCAAAGCCTGTTAAATTGCTGGAGGCCCTTATGAAACTTAACGCAATCGTCTAATAGTAGCTAAGATAAAGTAAAAACACCTCTTCAGTACAGAGGGGGTTAAGGATCAGTTTAATACAATATAGGCATAAACTAGAATGTTGAATTTATATATGTCAACATACCACACTACTTTATATATAGATATTGCATAACATTTTAAAATAATACTCGTTGCAAAATGTGTTAAATGTCAACGACCCTCTCTCTGAAATGCTCTACAGATGAAGAATGTGTAAAGTCAGGTAGACCAGATTAAGAAGGTACTGCTTGTTATTTTGCTTTTGTATATTAATTTATGAATTTATTTTTTAGTTTCCTCGATAGACCTCCATCAAGCTTAAAAAACGCCCCTTAGACCTCCTCTGAAGATAATGTTGTACATTTTTCGGTAGACAAATTTCCCGGCGGAATGCCGGTTACTTTTAAAAATTACAGGCTCGCTATCGCTCGCCAGGAAATATCGACACATAAATCGCACGAAAGGTCTTAATATTGAAAAATATATTGGGCGAAGGTCTCAATATCGCAAAACTAACGAAACGAACGTCTTAAAATCTCAAACAATTAATATGCTAAACATGAGGGTGAAGGGGGTTCAGAAAAAGCGACTACCTCCCCTTAACACAAGTATATGTTGCGATATCTTTACACGTTACTTAATCTGAAGGCGGTAAAACCTTAGTAACTTTGAAAGACGGATTATAGGTCTACTGTAATCATATATCACTACAAAGAAGTACATCTACGTGGATATAGACGGATTATAGGTCTACTGTAATCATATATCACTACAAAGAAGTATATCTACGTGGATATAGACGGATTATAGGTCTACTGTAATCATATATCACTACAAAGAAGTACATCTACGTGGATATAGACGGATTATAGGTCTACTGTAATCATATATCACAACAAAGAAGTACATCTACGTGGATATAGACGGATTATAGGTCTACTGTAATCATATATCACTACAAAGAAGTACATCTACGTGGATATAGACGGATTATAGGTCTACTGTAATCATATATCACTACAAAGAAGTACATCTACGTGGATATAGACGGATTATAGGTCTACTGTAATCATATATCACTACAAAGAAGTACATCTACGTGGATATAGACGGATTATAGGTCTACTGTAATCATATATCACTACAAAGAAGTGCATCTACGTGGATATAGACGGATTATAGGTCTACTGTAATCATATATCACTACAAAGAAGTACATCTACGTGGATATAGACGGATTATAGGTCTACTGTAATCATATATCACTACAAAGAAGTACATCTACGTGGATATAGACGGATTATAGGTCTACTGTAATCATATATCACTACAAAGAAGTACATCTACGTGGATATAGACGGATTATAGGTCTACTGTAATCATATATCACTACAAAGAAGTACATCTACGTGGATATAGACGGATTATAGGTCTACTGTAATCATATATCACTACAAAGAAGTACATCTACGTGGATATAGACGGATTATAGGTCTAACTGTAATCATATATCACTACAAAGAAGTACATCTACGTGGATATAGACGGATTATAGGTCTACTGTAATCATATATCACTACAAAGAAGTACATCTACGTGGATATAGACGGATTTATCCAGGTCTACTGTAATCATATATCACTACAAAAGAAGTACATCTACGTGGATATAGACGGATTATAGGTCTACTGTAATCATATATCACTACAAAAGAAGTACATC
>JBAKBP010032569.1:0-22998 GCA_037953745.1 Lithodes maja
CCGTTATTAATCTGAATAAAATTGTCTAATAGTAGCCAGAAACAGAACAGAAATGCGTATTGGAGCTTGAAAGGGTTAATCCAGCCAAACCGCACAGGATCATAGATTATGGAGAACTTATATAAAATGACAAGCTTTATATTGTTAATACTTTTATATTATTTTTGTAACTCCTGCACAAGGTATTCACTGACTGCCTGTATTGTACCAGCTACAGTATGTAGTTTGTACTTGAAAAAGTGTTCTAAAGTTGACCAAAGAAAATAGTTGTCGCAATATTTCTGTATGTTTTCCAATAAAGCTTTCCCCAGTCCTTAGGATATTCTCTAAACATTCATAATACAGTTGTATGAATGTCCTTTTTGTTTTTCTTGGCATTTTGTACTGTTCTTTGCCACCTTGATCAACCCATGTGGCAGGTATATTGAAAAAAAGAGGTTTGATCAAGAGAAGAAAGTAAATAAGAAAATATGGCTGGAATCACACAAGCACTTTTTCCCACACGTTTTATGGTCAACACTGAGCTTTTGGGGAAAGTTTACAAATATATATACTGCCTTAAGATATCTATTTTCAGTATAAATTCCGATACCAGTGTAAAAGATTTCAGTGATGCTGCTGGGAAAATGCTGACCATCGAATATTGATGATAAAAGCTCCCTGTATGATAACCCCTTAACCCGGCAGCTGCCGGGAGACTCTTATGAGTTTTACTGGGCGACTGCGGTGAGACATGATCCTAGGCCTACAAAAAACACATTTAAAACACCCCAGTAGCACTTGATTTTTTTTTTTTTTTTTTGCCCCTCGGCCATGCCACATATCACTCATCCACATCCCCTCCTTCAATTATCACCTATTTTCCCTGTTATTCCCTTATTCTTAGGTATATTTTCGTGCTAACATTAGCGAGTTGCTAGCAGGGCGTGGTCATCTTTGTGTCTAAGCGTGGGAAATAGCGGGAGTTACAGAGAGAGGCCTCAGTGTCTCTCCAAGCCTTGAGAGGGGAGGGTGTGCAGCAGGCTGGCTCACACTTGATGAATGAAACTCTCGCTCTCATTTCACGATTTTGACCAGCCAAACACAGTTTCCACTAGTTTTATTATTGTAACATGTTAATATCTTCATATTAAACTTAAAATAGGCGCATATGTATAAGTATTAATGATATTTATGGTATAATAACAATTTTAGTGATGGAAACAGTGAAATAGGTCCGCACCAGGGCATGGTGTTCACTACATACGGTGAGCACTTCTTAGGTTAAGGGGAGATGAGCTGTTTTTCTGGTCCCTTTTCTCCCTCGTGTTTAGCCCTATTAGTTTTGAGATTTAAAGATGTTCAGCCAATAGTTTGGTGATTTTAAAACCTATTGCCCCATTTCGTTGTCAATTTTTAGATCTTTTGTGCTATAGGGGGAGGTGTGGTGGAGTGGTCTTGCCACTGGACTGGCAATCCAATGGTTCCGTGTTCGAATCCCGATTTATCAAAGGGAAGATATTTTGGGATGGAATTTGTGCTTCACCTAGTACCAGTGCATTACCACAAAGCCCACCGAAACGCCAACAAAATACAGTACCTTCATTGTTCCCTGATTAAATAGCACTGTACGAATATTCCCATATTCAAAATATGATACAGGGGAGCAATGCCTAGCGAGTTAATTAACTGCTCAATAGGTGGTGTTCTGAGAGTGAGGGTCTGAGTCTAAGGGGTGAGACAGTGAAGCACAAAAGGAGGAGCAGCTTCAGAGATGGGGCTGCTTCGAGCTGTGAGTGGATCTCTAAGTGCTTCACATGTCTCACTCCCTAGACTGGAACAAGACGTCACAGGCTTCACCGTGTTGAGCAGTTTTGGGTGTTTTTGGACAAAAGGTTATAGTCCATGGGTTCCTCTTAATATTACCTGATCGCTATCGCAAACCAGGAAAAAATTGACACCTAAATGGCATGAAAGGTCTAAATATTGGCAAAAAAAAAAATTAAATTCTTAAAATTGCCAAACTATAGAATGGGCCAAACTTCTTAAAATCTAAAAAGCAATGGGAGCTAAACACGAGGGCGAAGGGAGGCCAGAAAATCGGCCTAGCACCCCTTAACCCGGGAGCTGCGGGGAGACGATTAAGAGTTCCCCCGGCGGACTGCGGGAAGACTCTTGAGAGTAAGTAAAATAAAAAATCAACTTTTGACATCGAAAAAAAAAATTTATTATTATTTTTTTTTTTGGCCCCTGGGCCATGCAAAATCTCAGTCCTCTACCTCCCCTCCTTCCCCACTTTCCTCCTCTCCTTCAGTTATCACCTATTTTCCCAATTATTCCCTTGTTCTGAGGTATATTTTCGTGCTAACATTAGCGAGTTGCAAGCAGGGTGTTGTCATCACTGATGGCAAGCGAGTGCAAGAGAGAGAGAGAGAGAGTATCGATCGACTGTGTCTCAGTGGCCTTGGGGGAAATTGGCGGGAAAGCAGTTTGCCTCACCCATACATTATACAACTCGCGGGCTATATCTCCGATTTTGACCATCCAAACGCTGTTTTCACTCGTTTTATTGTTGTTTCAGGTTAATACCTTTATAATCAACCCATAATAGGCGCATATGGATAATTATTAATGCTATTAACCTAACTAGTGCGCATGGGGGTAATTGAAAACGTCCCCCTGTGCTGACGTATTTGAGGTGTTTCCGTCACTAAAATATTCATTGTACCATTAATAGCATTAATAATTATCCATATGCGCCTATTATGGGTTGATTATAAAGGTATTAACCTGAAACAACAATAAAACGAGTGAAAACAGCGTTTGGATGGTCAAAATCGGAGATATAGCCCGCGAGTTGTATAATGTATGGGTGAGGCAAGCTACCTTCCCGCCAATTTCCCCAAGGCCACTGAGACACAGTCGATCGATACTCTCTCTCTCTCTTGCACTCGATTGCCATCAGTGATGACAACACCCTGCTTGCAACTCGCTAATGTTAGCACGAAAATATACCTCAGAATAAGGGAATAATAGGGAAAATAGGTGATAACTGAAGGATAGGAGGAAAGTGGGGAAGGAGGGGAGGTAGAGGACTGAGATTTTGCATGGCCCAGGGGCCAAAAAAAAATAAAAAAATAAAAAAATAATTTTTGTTTTTGTTTTTTTTTCTATGTCAAAAGTTGATTTTTTATTTTACTTACTCACAAGAGTCTTCCCGCAGTCCGCCGGGGGAACTCTTAAGAGTCTCCCCGCAGCTCCCGGGTTAATGGTACAATGAATATTTTAGTGACGGAAACACCTCGAATACGTCAGCACAGGGGGACGTTTTCAATTACCCCCATGCGCACTTGTTAGGTTAAAGCCAGGTTTTGAAGCCTCTTGGATTCAATACAGATTCGAAAGGGTGTGCAGGTATTATTGGCTTGTGACTGTATACCCTGCCTTTTGTCTCCCTCACTCACATAAACAAAAATACTCTAAGGCACATATTTAGATGATTTTGTGCAGTTTAACCCGGGAGCTGCAGGGAGACTCTTAAGAGTTCCCCCGGCGGACTGCGGGAAGACTCTCCTGAGTAAGTAAAATTAAAAATCAACTTTTGACATCGAAAAAAAAAAAAAAAAAAAAAAAAAAATTTTGGCCCCTGGTCCATGCAAAATCTCAGTCCTCTACCTCCCCTCCTTCCCCACTTTCCTCCTATCCTTCAGTTATCACCTATTTTCCCTATTATTCCCTTATTCTGAGGTATATTTTCGTGCTAACATTAGCGAGTTGCAAGCAGGGTGTTGTCATCACTGATGGCAATCGAGTGCAAGAGAGAGAGAGAGAGTATCGATCGACTGTGTCTCAGTGGCCTTGGGGGAAATTGGCGGGAAGGTAGCTTGCCTCACCCATACATTATACAACTCGCGGGCTATATCTCCGATTTTGACCATCAAACGCTGTTTTCACTCGTTTTATTGTTGTTTCAGGTTAATACCTTTATAATCAACCCATAATAGGCGCATATGGATAATTATTAATGCTATTAATGGTACAATGAATATTTTAGTGACGGAAACACCTCAAATACGTCAGCACAGGGGGACGTTTTCAATTACCCCCGTGCGCACTTCAGAGGTTAAGAAGGATCAGTCATCTGTGGTAGTAAAAATGGTTGAGTGAGATAGTTTGAAGCCTGTCTTGATAGCGTAATGGTTAGTGCGCGGAATTTCGGTGTTGTATCCTAGGTTCGAATCCTTGGAGTAGGCCTACCACATGTATTCATTAATTTTATAAATTTGGTATATTTGTAAGTCAATTGGTGGGTTGGTGATAATATGAATTGTTGGAGGCCCTTTTGAAACTGAAATAAAAGGGTGAAGTGTTCAAAGCAATCCCAAACATAATCGAATATATTAATTAACTGTGTTGGTGTAATGATTTAGATGACTATGTTCTGGGTGTGGTGTCCCGAGTTCGAATCCCGGGAGGAACATATGGTTTCATTAGTTTATCCTAGCTTATTGGGGTTTGTAATAGAGGATTAATGTTAAGAATATGATAGGTGAGATTACAGATGATGAGTTAGAAATATGCAATACTCTAAATAGTCATTTCCTTAATGTTTTTACAAACAAAAATTTAGATCAAGTTCCAGTAGTCAACCCAGTTTTTAACGGTAGTATAGACGACATAAGCACAGTTCAGGTCACTAGTGATGAAGTAATTAAGGAAATAGATAGATTAAAACTTCAGAAATCTCCAGGTCCAGATTAGGTGTATGCTAGGCTATTAAAAGAATGCAAGGACGAATTAAGTTACCCATTAACTCACCTATTTAATAATTAACTAGATTTAGGCTTAATTCCTGATTCATGGAAGCTCGCAAATATAATTCCGATATTTAAAAAATGTGATAAGGCCATAGCATCAAATTACCATCCTATTAGTCTCACATCAATTATAGGGAAATTGGTTCAAATTGCTAGAATCAATTCTTGCCAGGAAAATTAGAAATTTTCAAGTTAAGGGGAGGTATTTAGTTTGTTCCCTAGACCTCCATCAAGCTTAAAATTGCATCCCCTTGAGTCCCTTTAAAGATAAATTTGTACATTTTTCGGTAGAAAAATTTTCCGGCCGGGTTCTTCCTAAATTACAGGCTCGCTATCGCTCGCCAGGATAAAATAGACACCTGAATTGCACGAAAGGTCTTAATATGGGGTGAAAGTTCTTAAAATCGCTAAACTAATGGGGCAAACTTTTTATAATATCAAAAGCAATGGGGCTAAACATGAGGGAGAAAGGGGTCAAGAAAAAAATCCCTCAAGTGGAGATATCCCCTTAATAAAACCCTCTCAACAATCAACATGGATTCACTCCAGGACGATCCTGCCTAACAAATTTTTAATTTTTTTTCTCCGAGGTTTATCAAGCGATAGATAACGACAAGTCATATGATATAGTTTACTTAGACTTCAGTAAGGCCTTCGATAAAGTTCCACATGAAAGGCTGTTAACCCGGGAACTGCCGGGAGACTCTTAACCCGGGACTGCGGGAAGACTCTTGAGAGTAAGTAAAATAAAAAATCAACTTTTGACATCGGAAAAAAAAAAAATATATTTTTATTTTTTTATTTTTTTATTTTATGATGGGGGTAATTGAAAACGTCCCCCTGTGCTGACGTATTTGAGGTGTTTCCGTCACTAAAATATTCATTGTACCATTAATAGCATTAATAATTATCCATATGCGCCTATTATGGGTTGATTATAAAGGTATTAACCTGAAACAACAATAAAACTAGTGAAAACAGCGTTTGGATGGTCAAAATCGGAGATATAGCCCGCGAGTTGTATAATGTATGGGTGAGGCAAACTGCTATCCCGCCAATTTCCCCCAAGGCCACTGAGACACAGTCGATCGATACTCTCTCTCTCTCTCTTGCACTCGCTTGCTATCAGTGATGACAACACCCTGCTTGCAACTCGCTAATGTTAGCACGAAAATATACCTCAGAATAAGGGAATAATAGGGAAAATAGGTGATAACTGAAGGAGAGGAGGAAAGTGGGGAAGGAGGGGAGGTAGAGGACTGAGATTTTGCATGGCCCAGGGGCCAAAAAAAAATAAAAAAATAAAAAAATAAAAATAAAAATATTTTTTTTTTTCGATGTCAAAAGTTGATTTTTTATTTTACTTACTCACAAGAGTCTTCCCGCAGTCCGCCGGGGGAACTCTTAAGAGTCTCCCCGCAGCTCCCGGGTTAAAGCTAAAGAACGGTGACATAACCTGCTCAAATGGTTTCAAGTTAGATAAGTTTAGATTTAGGAAAGATATAGGAAAGCACTTGTTCGGGAATAGAGTTGTTAACATAATAATAATAATAATAGTTCTTAAAGCTAGCGCATGCTAAGCTAGCTAAGGATAGCTCAATAAGGCCGATTAGGCGTATTTCCATTGGGGTCCTGTACTACTACCCCATCCCTTTGCTCATGAGGGATGGTAACGACTCAGTGCTTGTGAAAAATCTTTAATGCGCCGAGCGTGGACGCAAACCCGGGCCTTCTGGGTGGAAGTCCGAGACGCTAGTCACAGTGATTAGCTCAGAAACAGTTGAAAGCATTAAGCGTAAGTTGGATTCCCATATGGGTAATATGGGCTGGGTGTGAATGGGAGCTACCTCGTGTGGGCCGCATGGCCTTATGCAGTTTCCCGCGATCTTCTATGTTCTTATGTCATCAGACAGTACACTAGGATACAGCTGGGAGAGTGTTGTAGATAGAGGAAGCTGTTGGAATGGCTTTGGTATGTGTGTTAACCTCTGAAGTGCGCACGGGGGTAATTGAAAACCTCCCCCTGTGCTGACGTATTTGAGGTTTTTCGTCACTAAAATATTCATTGTACCATTAACCCGGGAACTGCGGGGAGACTCTTAAGAGTTCCCCCGGCGGACTGCGGGGAGACTCTTGAGAGTAAGTGAAAAAAAAAATCAACTTTTGACATCGAAAAAAAAAAAAAAAAAATATTTTTATTTTTTTTTGGCCCCTGGGCCATGCAAAATCTCAGTCCTCTACCTCCCCTCCTTCCCCACTTTCCTCCTCTCCTTCAGTTATCACCTATTTTCCCTGTTATTCCCTTATTCTGAGGTATATTTTCGTGCTAACATTAGCGAGTTGCAAGCAGGGTGTTGTCATCACTGATGGCAAGCGAGTGCAAGAGAGAGAGAGAGTATCGATCGACTGTGTCTCAGTGGCCTTGGGGGAAATTGGCGGGAAAGCAGTTTGCCTCACCCATACATTATACAACTCGCGGGCTATATCTCCGATTTTGACCATCCAAACGCTGTTTTCACTCGTTTTATTGTTGTTTCAGGTTAATACCTTTATAATCAACCCATAATAGGTGCATATGGATAAGTATTAATGCTATTAATGGTACAATGAATATTTTAGTGACGGAAACACCTCAAATACGTCAGCACAGGGGGACGTTTCCAATTACCCCCATGCGCACTTGTTAGGTTAATAGCATTAATAATTATCCATATGCGCCTATTATGGGTTGATTATAAAGGTATTAACCTGAAACAACAATAAAACGAGTGAAAACAGCGTTTGGATGGTCAAAATCGGAGATATAGCCCGCGAGTTGTATAATGTATGGGTGAGGCAAGCTACCTTCCCGCCAATTTTCCCCAAGGCCACTGCGACACAGTCGATCGATACTCTCTCTCTCTCTCTTGCACTCGATTGCCATCAGTGATGACAACACCCTGCTTGCAACTCGCTAATGTTAGCACGAAAATATACCTCAGAATAAGGGAATAATAGGGAAAATAGGTGATAACTGAGGGATAGGAGGAAAGTGGGGAAGGAGGGGAGGTAGAGGACTGAGATTTTGCATGGCCCAGGGGCCAACATTTTTTTTTTTTTTTTTCGATGTCAAAAGTTGATTTTTAATTTTACTTACTCAGGAGAGTCTTCTCGCAGTCCGCCGGGGGAACTCTTAAGAGTCTTCCCGCAGCTCCCGGGTTAATAGTCTGTAGGCCTATACGTCGTTGAGGTGTTCCCCGACTGGGTGCAAATATATACATGCCAGGACGAACTACCACACCCACTAAATTTCCGCCTTGGCTGGGATCGAACCCAGGTCAAGCAGATTCACACGGGAGAGGATGCCTAAAAAATGCCTAGTGTGGCATACGTCCATTTAACCCGGCAAGCGCGATAGGCCTCACGGAAGGCTTCCTATAGGGAACGCGATAGGCCTCACGGAAGCAAGACCATAAAAAAAGCTTTCCAAAAAAAAAAAGGGCCTATCAAAAAAAAAAAATTTGTCTCTAGGTGAGATAATTCCCCTCCAGTACTCATCCATGTAAATCTCACCCACCCCCCTCCCCTCCTTCCCCACCTTATTCCCCCCTCCCTCCCCTCCTCAATTATCACCTATTTTCCCTCTTATTATCATCATTTATCGGTTATTTTTCTCTCCCGCGATAATGTAGCACAAGTGGGTTGCAGAAAAGATCGATATGTAACACCCAGACACCAGCCCACACCGCCCCGCTCGTCTCAGTTACCTCACAGACAGCGAGAGAGGAGGGTTGCCTGCAGCTCTCTCTCGCCTGACATTACGACCGGGTGGCCAATATCTTCGTTTTTCACCACCCAAATGCTTTTCCCACTTATTTTAGCACTCTTGAAGGTTCATATATACATCATATATGTAAAATAAAAGCATACCGAAAACAAATAATGGTCTATATTGTAAATATAACGAATTCTGTCAGAATCCAAGGCTAGAAATGCACAAATAACTACCCTAGCCCCTAGGTCTATTTAGCGCTTACCGGGTTAAAGTAGATGGCATAGCTACAAAGCGTGTAAAAAATGCCTAGTGTGGCATATAAATTATGTCCATTTAAATATTTTAAATATTTTATACTTCCTTCCATAATTCTTGCTTCCATTGTGGATGCTCCTATCTCCCCTCTCAGGGTCACTTTTTGTGCATATCTCGGTGCCCCTAATATTTGTCTAAATACCCTATTTTCAATATTTTGTAACTTGTTTATTTCTGTTTTTGTAAATCCTATTATGCTTGAGCCATACAGGACCGACAATGCTTTGTTTACGTTCGGGACATCATTTTCGTGTTATTTTTCGGTGTAATTGGGTTTTTTCAAGTGTCGATAACGAAATTCCTCCATTCGGACTATAATGAGAAAAATATGGCGAGTCTATTGGTCACTATTTTCCCTAATAAATTATTTCTAATAGGCCTAGGGCTGCGAAAGAGGTCTTGAATATTATCTGTCAAGCCACCCCCAAGTAGGCTAGAAGCCTTGTTGTTTTGCTCAGTCACCCCTAATCTTCTCACTTTTTCTGCTTCCTAGGCCTCTCTACGTTTCAAAGCACACTCAGCCTGCAGTAATTTATGCTTAGAACGTCTACCAATGGCTCAAAAGTACAAAGAACCGGCCATTAAAGCACACGTGCCTCCCACTTGGTTATATATATATATATATATATAATCAAAATACACAGAGGCTTATGGGTCGTTTCTAATTTGCCTGTGCGTATTGTAAGAGAAAACCTGCATTTTAGGGTAGACTATGCTATAACAAAACTTCAGTACCAGCCTAAAATAAATTTCAACTGAATTTAACTGTTCCACGCTTTGTAGCCATGCCATCTACTTTAAGAGAAGACAGTAATGATTTACTTAGAAGAATAACAGAAGAAAAATTAAACAACAAAAAAGATCCATGGACAATGGAAATTAGAAAATATATAAACATTTTAAATTTAGGAGAAACAGATTTAGCGAGTATACTGAAGGAAGAAATTAAGAAGAAAGTTAAAAATTGGGATACAAGGAAATGGCAGGAAGAGCTAGGGGAGAAAAGCAGTTTAGAAATATACAGGGCCTTTAACCCGTACAGCCCCAGCGACGCGCCTGGCGCGTCGGCGATGTATGTAACGCACAGCCCCAGAGACGCGCCTGGCGCGTCACCCTAATTTCCCCTAATTGCGCCGACCGTAACCTCAGGTGTAGCCACGCAAGAGGGCTCAGATTTGTATGGGAACTGTGTACGTATCCCACGCAACCGTGCCGATGGTTGAAAACTCTCAAAGTCCACGTGCGTGCGCGCGAGCGCGCAATAACCTGGTTTTTTGGGATAATTGCCTTCAATTTTTTACTCTTATAAAATCCGTTTTCGGGGGCTCTGTAGGACCATTTTTTAAGCTTTTTGAGCGGTTTTTCGTGGTTTTTCCTTCATTCCTAACCCATTCGCTATTGTTTCTGGAATAAAACCATTTTTTGAAAACCGGCCGGGTTCTGGTGCGCAAACATTACAAAACTAGCCGGGGCTCCACGGGTTAAATCAGAAATAAAGGGAGAAGAAGAACTTTATGATAATACAGAAGCTTCAGTCATATTATATAGGTGTAGAACGAATAATTTAAATTTAAGAGACAGGAACAGGCATGTAGGAGGAGATATAAAATGCTTACTATGTAATGCTGAGATAGAGGACATCAAACACTTTATTTTATGGTGCCCTATATATATAGAGGAGAGAGTAAAGGAAACAGCGCTACAACAACCTTACGTTGAGGAGGAAAACCAAGTGATAGGAAATCTACTGTTCAAAGAAGAAAACCAGGAACGAGTGAAGATGTTATATGGTATGTGGAGAACAAGAACCAAGAAAATGAAGGAGCTGGAATAAGAAGAAATAGATTATAATGCAACATATAGAAAAAAAGAAAAAGAAATACAATATAATGTAACAGAGCACGTCACAAAAGGAAAATTACAAGAACCTCTCAGGGAAGTGCCGTTGTTAAGGCATTACTTCCCGAACAACATATTCTGATCTGATCTCTGCACCCAATGAATCCTTCGACCTGGGTCCTCTTCTTGTTTTGAAAAATGCGGTGAGTGCGATTCACCCAATAAATGGATTGAACGTTACTCACAAAAACGATATTAGGCTATATTAGGCCTATAGGCCCTATTATATTAGGGTTAGGTTAGGTTAGGTTAGGTTAATCTAATCTAATCTAATCTAATCTAATCTAATTAATCTAATGGAAGATTTTGGAAAAAAAGGTACCAAATCCAAACATCCAAGAGACTCGGCACCAAAGGCGAGGGAGGCTGTGCTATGTGAGGACTACGCCGGGATCAACACAAAAAATCAAATCCCTGATCCATCACAGCTTTACATACAATGGAACCAGACTGTTCAACTGTATACCAGCCCCTCTCAGGAACATGACCGGGGTATCTCCAGACACCTTCAAGAAACACTTGGACATGTGGCTGGCCAAAATACCGGACCGGCCACCAACACCAGGATACCCCAGCACCAACTCCAACCGACTTCTGGAATGGAGAGTGGAAGAAAGAGAGCTGCCTGGTCGCAGTGGAGCCCCAGCTCAACTGTGTCACTAACGGACGGAATACAACTAAGTGTAACTAAGTGTAAGTGTAATATTTTTACATTTTGGAAGCGTGCATGGCCTCCCCACAATTTTTCCTTACCTACCGTAAAAGCGTGATTCACCCAATAAATGGCGCCATTTGACGGAGTATCTTCAGATTAATGAATAATGGGTAAGTTAATGCAAATTCTCCACTCAAACCATGAAAAACAACAATTAAACACTAGCCTATAGGGCCTAGGCCTATTCCTTGGAAAAATATAAAGAAACTTGGTAAATAAGGCGGCACTAGTATAGCCTCAGTGAGCCAGTGCGGCGTGCCTCAGTGGTGTCCCTGTTTTGGTTTGTATGTTTTGAAAGTTTTACATTTAGGCTATAATAAGAAAAGAGCATAGGGACAAATAAAGGGACATTGTTGACTCGTGAACGGGTATTACAGGACCATTATTACTGAAAGTGACTGACCTAGTGATAGTGAAAGAGATGGTAGGCTAGCCGCTAGTGGGAGTGGGAGTCTGGGAGATGAGTGCAGGGTGTCAATACACAAAATATGAATTGTGTTATCATTAGCCTATGGTTTATTATTTTGTTATCATTATAGCGCAACGGAGCAGCGAAGGCATGAGCTCTAGGGGGGTCCGGGGGCATGCCCCCCCGTGAATTTTTTGAGAATTTAGGTGTCTAAAACATACAGTATTTCCTGCAATCTAAAAGCAATCAAGATGGAAAATATGGAGACCAAAATTATGTCAATTTACCTTTTTTGTTTCTTAAAAAAAATAGGGTTGGGGAGTTTGTTAGGCCTATCATTATACAAAAAGTTCGGTTTAATGTTATTTTAATACCACAAATTTTGTTGATAGCCTATATTTGAAGATAAATATTGAATCTATATGCTCTAAAGATCATAAGAAAATTTGTTTTAACCCTCGGCAAAACCTAATAAAAAAAGTATGGTACTAAAATTTCTTTTTCGTAACAAGGTTGTCAATACGGTACTTTCAGTGATCGATAGCTCTAAAGATCATATGAAAATGTGTTAAACCCTCGGAAAAACCTAATATAAAAGTATGGTACTAAAATTTAATTTTCGTAACAAGGTTGCCAATACGGTACTTTCCCGTTATCAATGTACAATCAAGCTGAAGATTGCAGAGTAAACACCATAGACTTCATCGACTTTTCTTTCACCTTCGTATAATCGACAGCCAATTTTTTATATTTTTTTATTAAGGGATTAGGCTAGTACTCAACCAGCGTGGGTGTGGGGGCGGCAGCCCCCACTCATAATACTAGGTTAGGTTAGGTAGGGTTGTTAGGTAACGTTAGGCTAATGTCTTTTCAAATCACTATCGGGGAGCGAGCGTGTCTCAACATCGATCGATAGGCCTAATGGGGAAAATAGGTTTTCCCGAGATTTCTAATTAATTACAAACACTATATATTGATGCAAATTACCAATTTTGTTTATAAAAAACACTGAAAATTCGTGGTATTAAAATAACATTTTTCCAAAAGTTCATTTGTGTTATAACTAAAAAAAAACAGCGTCGTTTGACTCCCTGGATGAGTGACAATCAATCAATAATGCTGAGTTGCAGACACTTCAGTAATGTTTAAGGGGAATGTGTATTAGGCCTATCATCCTATGTGTTGAATGTGGGAGCTGGGACAGACTTGTTATAGATTTACAAACAAGAGTTGCTGACTGAGCTGATGTAAATGTAAGGGTCATTTGTAGCTAATTTGTAAGCAGTGTAAGCCGTAAGGCATTAGTAGGCGGCAGGATAATATTCAAGACCTCTTTCGCAGCCCTAGCCTATTAGAAATAATTTATTTTAATAATTTCGACCTGGGTCCTCTTCTTGTTTTGAAAGATGAGGTGACCGGTGACTCGGTGAGTGCGATTCACCCAATAAATGGCTTTAACGTTACTCACAAAAACGATATATTATATTATATTAGGGTTAGGTTAGGTTGGGTTAGGCTAGGTTAATCTAATCTATTATAGCCTAATATAATATTTGTACATTTTGGAAGCGTGCATGGCCTCCCCAGTCCCCACAATTTTCCTTACCTACTGTTACTGTAAAAGCGCGATTCACCCAATAAATGGCGCCATTTGACGGAGTATCTTCAGATTAATGAATAATGGGTAAGTTAATGCAAATCCTCCACTCAAACCATGAAAAACAACAATTAAACACTAGGCTATATTCCTTGGAAAAAATATAAAGAAACTTGGTAAATAAGGCGGCTCTAGCAGCTAGCTGTCTTGAATGTTACCGGCGGCAGGCCTAGGCCTAGCCAGTAGCCTAGTAGCCTAGGCCTATACAAATTATAAATACATTTCTGAGTGTTTTACAATATGATAGACTAGATTTTCAGTGGATACTAGGCTACCAGCCGTGTGTTCAAAATTCTTACAGTATTCTTACAGTAGAATAGTAGATCCTCTGGAAAAAGGCAAACTAGGCCTGTGTATCCAGCTCAGTACGGTACAGTACCAGTACTTGCACTGCTGCGGTCGTTCACGGTGTTGGCGGCGGCGGTAGCAGACGCAACATTTTTACTATTCTGTATTTTTGCTTTAGGCCTAATCAAACTTCAAATCTTGTCTTCCCCATGCTTTATCAAGATTACTTTCAAACTCCCTTATTGATTCGGAATCGACTACATACTGGGGCAGTGCGTTCCACTCATTTACCACTCTATCACAAAATGAGTTCTTTGCCTTCTCAAGCCTAGCCTATTTCTTTCTTTGTAAATTTTCTTTGAGTGTCCTCTCGTTCTTGTTCCCTCCCGCATCAAGAAGATAACTTCACACACATCCTCATCATACATTCATGACACTATCTTAAAAGTCTCTATCATATCCCCTCTCTTTCTCCTGTATGCCAGTGTCGGAAGCCCCAGTGTCCTCAACCTCTGCGCATAGCCCGCGTTCTTCAACGTTGGTACTAGCTTGCTAGCTCTCCTCTGCACTTTCTCCACTGCTTCTAGGCTATATCCTTTACCATATAGCCTATGGAGCCCACACCTGGTTTGCATATTCTAGGTGCGGCCTAACCAGCGCTGTATAGAGATTCCTGAAGATTTCTTCGTCAAGTGACACAAATGTCCTCCTGGTATATTCCTGCGAAACGGCATGCATTATATCTCAAGAACTGGGCAGTGTTATAGCATATTTGTTGTTTGTACATATATATGTATTATGTATGTTGCTTCGTAGTATACTATAAATGGAAAATATGCTTTATTCTTGCTTGTCCCAATCCGCATGTAGCCTACTTGCATTTTTTTGGATGAAAAGGCATTAACCAATGCTCAGACCATCCCTTCATGCCCTCCACATGTTTTTTTTTTTTTTTTTTTCTATGTGATTGAGGGAGGCAAAAGGCATAACTGCCTATAGCGAGTGCCTCCCCCATTGTTGAAAGAGTGACAGGGCCAAAATCAAGGGACGTTCGAGCCAAAATGCCTGGACACACAGAGTTTGAAGCAATTTAAGTCATAGGAAGAGGGAAAGACTGATTCTGGGAGAGAGTTCCAGAGCTCAGATGTTGAGTAGAAGAAAGTTTGAGAGTAACGTTTCACTCTTGGGTTGGAGAGTTGCACAGAGTAGGGGTGGGATTGAGTTGCAAGACGGGTACCACGTGCCCTACGTAAAGGAGGTGGTATGCACTGGGATAGCTCTGAGGAACACTGATTATTATAGTAGCGATAGAATAGCGAGAGAGATGCAACATTGCGGCGGAGAGAGAGAGATTGCAGAGAGTTGGTGAGTGGACGGGAGTTAATGTATACGAAAGGCCTTCCTTTCAACTTTGTCTAGGAGAGCGGTGTGAGAGGAACCTCCCCACACATGTGAACAATACTCAATACAAGGGCGCACTATGCCCCTGTACAGAGCAAGAAGCTGTGCAGGGGAAAAGAACCCCCTAAGGCGGTTGAGCACACCCAGCTTCTGGGAGGCTGCCTTAGCAAGACTGGTAATATGGTCCTTCCAAATGAGAGCAGAAGAAAAAGAGACACCAAGAATATTGAGAGAAGATGAAGGGTTGATTTTTGTATTGTTGAAGAATAAGGGATAGTCCGCTGGGAGATCCCGACGGGTAGATAGATGGAGAAATTGGGTTTTGGAAGCATTAAAGTTAACAAGGTTTTCTCTGCCCCAATTGGAAATAGTATTTAGATCAGAATTTAAGAGTTCTATGGCTTCATTACGTTTGTCGTTGAGGGATTGCTGGCTGGGGCGTTCTGAAAAACTAATGGAGTAGTGTAAGGTTGAGTCGTCTGCGTATGAATGGATGGGAATTAAGGTACAGTTAAGGAGATCATTTATAAAAATTAGAAAGAGAATAGGAGATAGGACAGAGCCCTGAGGAACACCGGAGTTTATAGGGTGAGGAAGTGAACAATGGCCGTCCACAACCGCAGCTATGGAACGGCCGGAAAGGAAATTAGAGACAAAAGCACAGATGGACCACACATGACCACATCTCCTTGAAGCAAACCCACATCTTCCTTACTCCTCACTCTTCTATACAGCTTAGTGTCATCCGCATTATCATACAGGTATACCTCACTTCCATTAGTTATAACTTCAGGTAAGTCATTGATAAATATAACGAACACTAGTGGTTCTGGGTAGGCTATAAGAAGAATGCTGCCTGCCTAAAATTCTAAATATATAACTAGCCTACTTCAGGTCAGGAGTATTGTACGTACAGTGGTACACGGCCGGGTACAGTAGCCTAGTGAGTAGTGTTCAAGGCTTCAAGCACTAGCCTATGATAATATTGACTATGGGTAAGGGTTGAGACAAAGATGGACTGCAGATTCAGTGCTGAATGTGATGTTTTTTTTATAACATTCAAGACCTCTTTCGCCGCCTTATTAGGGAAAATAGGGGCCAATAGACTCGCCATATTTTTCTCATTATAGTCCGCATGGAGGAATTTCGTTATCGACACTTGAAAAAACCCGATTACACTGAAAAATAACACGAAAATAATGTCCCGAACGTAAACAAAGCATTGCACCCAATGAATCCTTCGACCTGGGTCCTCTTCTTCTTGTTTTGAAAGATGCAGTGAGTGCGATTCACCCAATAAATGGCTTGAACGTTACTCACAAAAACGATATTATATATTATATTAGGGTTAGGTTAGGTTAGGTTAATCTAATCTAATCTAATCTAATCTAATCTAATCTAATCTAATCTAATTGTTAATAGATATACGGAAGCAACCGCACTCACTGAAATCCGGGAGACAACTGCCGGTCGTTCGCATGGACCAGCCGACCATACGTCCATCCAGCCGATGACGTCATCAGCCAGCCTACGACTCGGCGGCCTGCCATTGGCTCGAGGCGGACGAGCTTAGTGCAGGTCGAGCCAGTCAACCTGCGCCTCTTTGGCGTGACTGTGCTAATATATTAACACACTCGCTATTTTCTTTTTTTTTCTTTGCGTGTCCCCTTAAGTACATACAACTATGTACATTCGTAAGTTCGCCAATGTACATAATTACATTTCTTACATGTTGCTGCTTGCCGGCAACACCTAATCCCTACTGACTGCCTCCCGCAGCCGCTCCGTCGACGCGCCCTTCTTGGTAAGGCAGTCTGCCAGTTGTCTTGATGTTGCCACCCATTTTACCTCCTTTAATTCCCCGTTTTCCAACATATCTCTAAGCACTGATATATCAATTCGCAGACGCTTGTCGTCCACCAATTTATAGGAGTATAGGGCTTCCACTAGGCTGCGGTTGTCTACAAAACACTTGATAGGGATACTCCCACATCCGGAGATCTCCTGCAGAATACTCGCCACATACACAGCAGTACTAGCACCATCCAAAAGTGCCAGGGTCTCTGCAGCAAGGGTTGACTTTACCACCCGTCGAACTTTCCTTGATTGCCAGTAAACAGGGCCTCTCACATTATCAGTGTTGCACAGAAAGATGATAAAGCCTCCTTGAGACCCATGGTCCTGCAGGTTGGCGAACGATGCGTCAGCATAGCACTCAATGTGGCACTCTTCTAAAGGTCCAATCTTCGGAATAAATAATCGTACATTATCCGATTTCACACGCCCAATCACCTTATTTAGTCTTAATATGTCAGACACCGTAGCCTTTGGAAGTGAAACACTCAGTTCGCACACATCGAACGCTACTGTATATCTGGGCGAGTGTGAGTAGCCATCCAATTCAGTTGCCCGATCAATGCACGATATTTAGTTCTCTCCTGGTCTGACAAATCACTAGTCTTCTCTAATGCTCGACGCTTGCTCAGCGTAACCGGAGTCAATGATGCTCCATACTGGAACTGGTCGATTGTGACACTGCCATCCTCTGTGGTAACTACGTTGAGCCCACATACTTAAAGCACTTGGAATCTGAAGTCCCGACCTGGAAGGTCCTGCGCAACTGGTTTATGACTTGCTGCTCAAAATTCACAGTACCAGCCCACAAGAAGTCATCCACATATATGCAGATGATACCTTCTGTTCCACCACTTCGACTCCACGAAAATAATGCAGGGTCCAGGGACGAGATTTTGGCACCTAGACATATCAGCTGGTCCTTCACCCTCATGTACCATTGCCTGGCTGCATCGCATAAACCATACACCGTCTTCCGCAGACGCCACAATAAACCATTGTCGAACTCGGGAGGAGGTCGCAGGTACACTTCACGCTCTATATTGTTCCCTTGTAGGTACGCAGCTTGTATATCCATGGTGTGGCATAACCAACCATTAGCTGAGGTGAGGGATATCGCCAAACGGACAGCTTCCTTTGAGCAAGTGGGAGAATTCTTCTGCAGCTCTACAGTTCCTCTTCAAAGCCCCTGGCCACCAAACGTGCCTTCACAATAGTCTTCCCATTCTTCAGCTTCTCTGTGACCACCCAACGTACAGATATGGCACGTTGACCCACATCATCCACCTCGTCATACACCTCATTGTTCCTCCAATTCTCAATTTCTCATTCCTTAGCACACACACCACGTCATCCGTATTAAAAAAACACTAAGCATTTCTGTCGCCTCGTCCACAGTTTCCCACGACGTAAGATCTTTGTCCAGATCCATCCAATTAATATTACCATCTTTGTCACTCTTAATGTTGTAGCAGTTGGGGTATTTACCAGTCATCTTCCCAGCTCGACTAACAATTTTGCCTGATATCCACTCACCACTCGCTTTATCAATACCCTTGATCCTTTGACCCACTTTAATTTTCACTACATTACGTTCAGACACACCAGAGGCGATAGCACCGGCATCCGTCTGACGTATGTCACCGGGGGGGACCTCCACAGCAACCTGACCCCCACCACCCACAGCATCAACAATGTTATCAGGATGTTCGTCATCATCCGAGTCTAGGTCTGAATCTACAAAACTAGGCACCACATTACCAAGTTCACTAGGTACGTCCAGAGTATGGGGAGAAGAATGGGGCACATCCACATCATTTGACACGGCAGCAGTATCAACACTGGTAGGTGCCATGGCAATTCGACATGTGTGTACCCTAACACACATTCCACCGTGCTTCACCAAAAACTGCTTCCCGTCTCTCCCTATTATTGTACCAGGTCCGCGCCACTTATTACTGTCTAGACGCTTGTAGTAAACATCATCTCCGTAGTGTAGGTCTCCAGGGTCGCTTTCCCGCACATTATGACGAAGTGCTCTAGTCAGCCTTTCACTAGATTCCGCTATGGTAAATGCTCATCTTGCAGCGTGAAGGGCAGTCAGGTTATCCTTAACTATACCAGCAGGTATGGCCTCGCCGTCTAGCGCTGGCAGGTTATCATAAAAAGCTCCAGGAATCCCAGGGTTCTGGCCAAACACCAACTGGTTAGGCGAGAAACCTGAGAAGGTTGACAGTGCGTTCCTGGCAGCCACAGCCCAAGCCAGAGCAACATCCAGACTACAGCTAGGACAATCCGCCAAAATCTTGCTAACCATTCCACCCAACACAGCATTGAGCCTCTCACAAGCACCATTACTCCAAGGGCTTTCAGCTGCCGTAGTCAGTATCTTAACGTTAAATGACTCACCCAGAGACCTCATGTCTGAATTATTAAATTCACAGCCATTATCTGACAATATTTTTCCTGGGGCACCAAATAACCCAACCCAACTGAGAAATATCCCACGAATAATAGTGCCTGCATTCTTGTCATGAATAACCACAGATGTACAATATCTTGTATACAGGTCCACTATCACCAAGAAATACTTCTTGCCCCACGACTTAAGGTCCATAGCAATCACCTCATTAAATCTGTGAGCCATCGGGACACCTACCACTGGTCTCGGTTTCTTATACCTTCTACACACTGTACAATCATTTGTCACTTTATCGATCCTCCGTTCCAGGTTTGAGTCCCTGATATCGGCATCCCTTACAAGCTTCTTCAATTTCTCTCCTGTAGGGTGTCTAAACTGACGATGAAGTTTCAAAGCTTTCTTCTCTAGGTCCCCGTCATTGGATAATGCCAGAGCCACAGTGATACCAACTGCCCCGTCTAGTCAAGCCGATAGCGGCAACAGATAGTGTTCTGATGATGAGGTTTTCAAATTTACGATTCTTTTCTTTCCATTCACATTGATCTGATTTGTTTCACAATTTATTACCATTTTGGCTCTTTTCATAGAAGCCCTACTCAGTAACAACGGTAAATTACATCTCACCACATCAGTAGTAATAGTGGCACGCATATCCCCTATACAAGAGGGAAACGTAACTTTCTTGTAGGAAGTCACGGAAATACCATTGCCAAAAGTGAAGCTGGAATTAGAGCATTCCTCCTTCACAAGTCTGCGCTCATGGTCAGTCAACCCCTGTATGTACTCGTCGAGCCAACATGAACCACACACAGTGTTTGTACAACCCGTATCTAGGACAGCACACCCTTTTGATTCACTCACTAGTTAAAGTAATTTGTCTTCGCTCTCATTATCAGTCACATAGCCCACGAATAAGTTCACTGGTTCCTCATCGTACCCACCATGTCCCCCTCTGTTCTCGTAGGCATCAGGGCAATCACGTGCCCAGTGATATATTGATTCACAAATAGCACACTTGGTTATTTTACCAAGTGCCCCCACTGGGTTTTTCTTCCTCCTGTCCTGTCGTTGACGTCCTCTATTACCACGCACACGTTCATAGCCTTGCTGTCCACGCCAACCACGTCTACCGCGACTGTTTCCGCTCACATACAGGGCTTCCTCACTTTCACCAACATTGCCATCATATCCCACAAATAAAGGTTCCGATTTTACCTGTATGTGGGCGCCAAGTCCCATCGCACCACTTGAAAAGATACGGTTGAGCATCGCCTTCATATTTGCGTACGATACCACTTGGGTTGCCGACATGACTAATTGCTTCTCCCTCTCCTCCAACACACAGGAGGCCAATAACATAAAGGCCAACACTGAATCATCAAGCTCCAATCCTTGTTTGGTAACTCCGTGGTACGCATGTTCGAATTCTGACACAAATTCCTTTATCTCTGCTTTCTCCTTCCTCCGTAGGCTATATAAAGCCTCAAATGCTGCAAACTTCCTTCTACCTTCATCGACCAGGAATACGTCATCAAGCCTTTTCAATAACACTTCCACGCCATCGTCGGCCTCCAATGTGGTCTTATCTATTTCAGAAGAGGCAATTCTAGCCCTCCCGGAAAGTGACAGATGGATCGCCAAAGCCCTCTTTTTCTTATCAATCGTTGTAAGTCGACACCAAACACCCACATCCTCCTTCCACATTTCGTATTCTTCATCACGCTCTAATTTCGGAGGCCATTTCAGTGAGCACGCCATAATGCCCGAACTACGCTCTGCTACCAATGTTAATAGTGCAGATGACATAACACTCACATGCACACACCATGACCCAAAAAGAGCAACAGATCTCCTTCAACCCTATCTCAACACACTACATGGCTGGTGCACTACAAACAGACTTAATCTTGCTCCAGCCAAATCCACCGCAACCCTGCTCACAAGTTGGACAGGAGAACACGAATACATCCCTCAACTCACCATAAACAACACACCCCTAACACATACACACACACCCAAAATCCTAGGAGTAACATATGATACTCTTATGACATTCAAACAGCACACCACAAACATTAAAAAGAAACTGACACCCAGACTTAACGCCCTCAGGTCACTTGCTCACACAAAATTTGGACACAACAAAGAAACTACCACCACAGTATATAAACAATACATAAGATCAGTGATGGAATACGCAAGCCCAGCCTGGGCTTCTAACCTAGCTGAAACACATCATAAGACCTTACAGACTATTCAAAACAAAGCCCTGAAGATCATTACAGGCTGCACAGCTACTGCACCCACAGATCACCTACATCAAGAAACCAAAATCCTCAAAGTCAATGACCATCTGGACATGAGAGGCACTCAATTCCTGGCAGCAGCCTCCACGAACCAAGACCACCCACTAAACTACATGGCAACACACCCTCAGACACCAAGAAATATCAAAACAACACCCAGCACACGGTATCACACACAATTATTGTCCTCTCTCCCTCCCTGCCCACCCCGAACCAACTTCCAGAAGCACATCCATACTCATATCTCTCACCGATCCATCCACTCACTCACAGACAACACGCAGCTGCATGCACGACCTCCCGAAATCCATCCTTCCGAATCCTCCCTTCCTCGCGAGGACAGAGTCCACCTGGCCAGGCTGAGATGCGGACACCATCCAGCTCTCCTGAGCTATCAGAAGAGACTGGATGACTCCGTTGTCGACGCCTGCCCGAGATGTAACACAGCACCCCATACCATTAAACACATCATAGAAGACTGCATTTCACACAACCACTTACGCCAACAACACAATCTACACTCAATGAGAGCTCTGTGGGAAAGCCCGATCGTGGCCATGGCCTTTCTCAGGGACTCGGGGCTGTTCGGCCAAACAGCTTAGGGAACAACAACAACAACAATAACAACCAATGTTAATAGATATACGGAAGCAACCGCACTCACTGAAATCCTGGAGACAACTGCCGGTTGTTCGCATGGACCAGCCGACCATACGTCCATCCAGCCGATGACGTCATCAGCCAGCCTACGACTCGGCGGCCTGCCATTGCCTCGAGGCGGACGAGCTTAGTGCAGGTCGAGCCAGTCAACCTGCGCCACTTTGGCGTGACTGTGCTAATATATTAATAATAATATTTGTACATTTTGGAAGCGTGCATGGCCTCCCCACAATTTTCCTTACCTACTGTAAAAGTGCGATTCACCCAATAAATGGTGCCATTTGACGGAGTATCTTCAGATTAATGAATAATGGGTAAGTTAATGCAAATCCTCCACTCAAACCATGATAAACAACAATTAAACACTATATTCCCTGAACAAAATATAACGAAACTTGGTAAATAAGGCGGCTTTAGCTGTCTTGAATGTTACCGTTTTTTTATAATAGCTCATGGATGAGGAGAGTAGCCGGTAAAAATTTAAGAGACCCCGGACAGCCTTTTTACTAGTTAGCCTAATTC
>JBAKBP010032570.1:0-22997 GCA_037953745.1 Lithodes maja
GTCGGAATTCATTTTTTTGCTGTAGCTCTCAATGGCGGCAACGTAGGAACTGATAAGAGTGGTAGTTGAGGCTTGGTGGAGCTACGATCGCCCCCGCAAAGTAAAATTTGCCCGCGCGAAATTTAAAGTACGCTTTCAAGCAAATGCCTTACATAAGGCATACCGGGTTGCGGCCCTTCAGCCGCGCTGTCCTTACCTAAGGCAGCCCGGGTAGGAAGGGTTAACCCTTGGGATCCCGGAGGCCTCATATGAGACAAAATGGTCAAATAAAAATCGCCGCTATAATCATCGGAACTCGGCAACCACGCGTTGTAGCGACGTCATTTCTACGGCATTCTACAGACAACAAAAAGTTCTACAATTTGCAAAAATATTGACTGCTCTAGGTGGTCTCAATCAGTAGCTACTGAATTATGAAGTTGATTTTACCAAAATTCAGATGAGGCCCCCCGGATCCCATGGGTTAAAGTTGATTTTTTTTTTCTCTGACTCTTAAGAGTCTTCCCGCAGTCCGCCAGGGGAACTCTTAAGAGTCTTCCCGCAGTTCCCGGGTTAAGAGTGTTTCGCTCACGATGTAAGGCAATCGTATTTTGAGTTCTCCTTGGGCGGGAAGTTTGAACAGCAAGCTTGGTGTTCAAAGATTGGCCATTACCTACGTAAGGCGCATCGTCAATGATGAAGGGGCCACTAATAAATTATGCCCCACGTATCCTAATGCGTATCGTACAAGGCGACTAAATCGGGGTACTGTCCTGCTGCACTACTGAGGTTGTTGTGGTGCAGGGACAGCAAGGGGGATGGTGTCGAGTCTTGCTGAGGCAGTGGCAGCACTATGCCAACATCAGACCCAGTGGTGACATGATGGGACAGTGTTATGGCAAGATATTATTATACAGTCCTATTGCGGAGAGGCACCCTGCCTAAGCCTTTGCAATGTAATTAGAAGAACATTAAGCCTTTGTACAAAGGAGTACAAAGGAAATCAAGCAACAACAGGTCTAGTGACCCTTCTAGGCTGCTTGTCCTCCAAAACACTGAGGATCAAGTGTCCAAACAGTGGTTTAGAGTGGGTAAGGGAACATTGGAAAGGGAACTACTGCTCTGCCACTAACGTGGCAGGACTAGGAAGTTAGTAGGGGACATATGGGTTAGTAACTGAGGGGAGGATAAAATAAAGTTATTCATTTACAAACGCAGTCAGACACGGGTTTGATGCGAGATATTTGTCTAGGCGTAATTTAAATGAATCAACGGTGCTGCAGTCTATAACGTCTCGGGGGAAGCCCATTCCACAAGTTGACAACTCGATTGAAGAAGAAATTCTTAGATTCGTGTGAGTTAAAAGATTTACCAATAATTTTGCAACCGTTTCCCCGCGTGTAATTAGATTGGTCGATAGTGAAGTACTTACTACAGTTCATATTTTTTTTTTTTTTTTTTTTTTTTTTTCTATATTCCAACTTACTTCCTCTCGGGCATAGGCTGAGAGCCTTAACATTCACCGCTTTACAATGAACAGTGAAGCCCGTGAGGTCTTGTTCCAGTCTAGGGAGTGAGACATGTGAAGCACGTAGAGTACAACGAGCACCTGCCATCTTGCCTTCACATGAGGCACGGTGCTCACTCATGGCCCGAAACGACCCCATCTCTGAAGCCATCTCGTTCCCGTGCTTCACTGTCTCACCCTCTACACTCGGACTCTCACACTTACACACACACAACGCCACCTGTTGAGCAGATAACTCACCAGGCATTGCACCCCTATAGCATATTTTGAATATGGGAATATTCATACAGTGCTATTTAATCAGGGAACAATGAGGGTATTTTATTGACGTTTCGGTGGGCTTTGTGGTAATGCACTGATACTAGGTACAGCACAAATTCCATCCCAATAATATCTTCCCATTGATACATCGGGATTTGAACCCGGGACCTTTGGATTACCAGGCCAGTGGCAAGACCACTCCACCACACCTCCCCTTTGTCGATGCCTTTGATGATTTTGAACACTTGAATTAAGTCACCTCTTAATCTGCGCTGGGTTAAAGGAAATAGATTTAATTCTCTAAGACGCTCTTCGTATGGTTTGTTCTTTAGGCTAGGTATCATTTTGGTAACTCTACGTTGAACTCGTTCTAGCTTGTTTATGTCTTTTTGGTAATAAGGGCACCAGCATTGAACGCAGTATTCCAGAAGAGGGCGGACTAAGGAATTGTAAAGGGTTAGGATTACGTCTTTGGATTTATGCTCAAATGATCTGCCTATAAAGCCAATTATTTTGTTTGCCTTCTTAACAACTTCTGAACATTGTTGACTCGGTTTTAGGTTACTCGATATTGTTACTCCCAGATCGGTTTCTCTGTTTACATTCTTAAGCTGAGTGCCATTCATTGAATAGTTTGCTTTCTCATTTAGGTATCCGATATGTAGTACTTTACATTTATCCGCATTGAAACTCATTTGCCAAATTTGGGCCCAATGTGACAATTTATCTAGATTGTGTTGCATATCGTCAACTTGATCTTTTGAGAGTACACTATTTGCAATTTTTGTATCGTCAGCAAATTTTGAGATTGTACAGGTGAGACCCTCATCTATGTCATTGATGTAAATTAGAAAGAGAATTGGTCCTAGTACCGATCCCTGGGGTACCCCGCTACTTACATTGGTCCATTTAGATGCCTTACCGTTTATGACTACTCTTTGCTTTCTGTCACTGAGCCAATTTTCTATCCATTTCAACACACCGTCTTGTATTCCATTCGTTTTTAGTTTTAGCAGTAAACGTTTGTGGGGAACTTTGTCAAAGGCCTTTTGAAAATCAAGGTATATAATATCTACAGCTTTACTCTCATCGTAGAGGTTGAGGATATCGTGGAAGAAGTCTAAGAGGTTTGTTAAACAGGAACGTTTTTTACGAAAGCCGTGTTGAGTATCTTTAAGTATGTTATTTTCCTCTAAGTGATTTACGAGTCTGTCTCTTATGACCGTTTCTAGCATTTTACATACAACTGAGGTTAAGCTAATTGGACGATAGTTACTGGGTAGGGATTTGCTGCCTTTTTTGAATATCGGTGTTACGTTGGCTATCTTCCACTGATCAGGCATAGTTCCAGACTGCAAGGATTTATTGAATAGTAATGTCGGTGGTTTGGAGAGCTCATCCTTAGCTTCCTTTAGAACTCTAGGCGAGATTGTATCAGGTCCAGGCGTTTTATTTACCTTGAGTTTATCTAAACAATTCAATACTTCTCTCTCTGTAACGGTGATATTACTTAGAACATCTGAATTATCAATCTGAATCGGCGATGGTGTAGGGATATCACTGAGGTCTTCTGTTGTAAAAACTGATGCAAAGAAGGTATTGAGGGCATTACTCATTTGTACTTCGTCTTTGGTGTATTCTCCATTTTCATCGACTAACGGTCCAACAGTTGAAGTAACTACTTTTTTCTTTCTGATATAACTATAGAATTCTTTCGGGTTTGTTTTACTTTGATTCGCAATATGTAACTCTAGGGTCTTTTTACTTTGCTTAATTAACTTTTTGGCTTTGCGTCGTAGCTCTACAAATTTCACCCGTTCTTCGTCATTTTGTGAGGATTTTAATCTATCATTAGCAAATTTTTTAGCAAGCAGGCAGTTTGAAATATCTTTATTCCACCATTTGGGCTTATTATTATGGCCTGGACGCCGTATTTTCGATGGTATGCAGTCTTGCACTGCTTTTAGGTAAGTGGTTTCGAATAACTTCCAAGATGTATTTATGTCGTTATTGTTAATTAAAAAGCTCCAGTCAGTTTCTTTAAACATAGCTCTAAGTTTATGAAAGTTTGCTTTCTTGAAATTAGGGACTTTTTCGATGCTACTATTTGGTTCGTTACTAGTAAAGTTTAAAGTGAAAGTTATCGTACGATGGTCGCTGTTACTGAATTCATCACCAACATTTAAATTCTCTATTAATTCTTCTTTTGTTGCAAGTACAATGTCAAGAACGTTATTACCACGGGTCGGTGTTCGAACAAATTGATAAAGCGAACTCTCTTGCAAGTTCGTATACAAGTCATGTCCGGAGTGTGAAGTAAGAGTATCGCCCCACTTGGTCACAGGTAAATTAAAGTCGCCAAAAAATACGGTATCTTGTGAGTTACTTACATCTGCAATTTGTTCATAAATTTCTCGGTCAGTTTGCACTGATTGAGCTGGAGGTCTGTATATTAATGCAAGTATTATTTTTGTACCTTTATTATTCTTTATTAGCACAAAAGATGTGTCGACGTTCACAATTTGAGGTTTTGACAAGAGGGTCGGGTTAAGACTTTCTTTGATATAAAATAAAACGCCACCTCCATTTTTATTTATTCGGCTTTTCTCAAACATTACATAACCGGGAAGTGAATACTCTGCTAAAAAGTCTCTATCTACTGTATTGAGCCAAGATTCTGTTATACCAATCACATCATAATTTTCAGTAAACACTAGTTCCTCTAAATCTGAAAATTTATTGCGTATGCTACGAGCGTTTGCATAGAAAACCTTTAAAGTTGCGGTTTTAGAACTCGCAGAACGTTCTTTAACCCTCTGTTCCCGGATGACCTCTTGAACGCCCATAAAAAAGCATGTAACAGGTACCCGGATGGTCTCTTATACACCCATGACGTCACAGCCTGTGAGCTTGCTGTGCGAGGCGTCGGTCCGACGCATGTAAACAACAGCCGGCTGGACCGACGCTCCGCATCTCCGGCCACAAGAAGGAGAGCGTCGCTTGTTCGTGTGTGCCTGTATGTTGTTGTTCAGTATCGAAAAGTGGTGTAAAGTGGCTGGTTTGGCCATAAAGTTATCTCCAATGAAATCATCATCACAGCTCACCCAGTTGACTTAGAGAGCTCTACTTAATGCCATTTTACAGGTAAATAACACAGCTACGCTTGGGGATGCGCGGGAATGCGGGAAGCAGTCTGATTAACGAATATACGGTAGCCTAGCCTAGACGTTTTTCGGCCAAAACACCCGGGTTTCGAGGAATATATATATAATACATAACCGGGGCTGGAGGGTTAATCAAATTTTTGGTTCTGATCGGATCTACATTTACATTAATGGCTGACATCGGTCCTCGGTCGTTATCCCTGGCGGTTTTGAATTTGGGTCGTGTTGGTGGAGCTTTATCCAAATTCGCGGTTCTTGACAGATTAGCATTTAATTCCTTCGCAGGTTGCCGCCCTCGCTGTCTTCGGTCCTCCTTCCTGGTTGTCCTGTGCTGAGTCGATTTCTTCTCCGAAAATCCTTCACCGCATCGTTGAGAAGACGCCCAAAACGTGCTGCTCCCACCTGGTTCAGATGAACTCCATCGTCCGAAAACAAATAGTCATCGTAGTAGAAATTGTCCCAGGTGTCGATGAATCTCACGTTTTCCTTCCTGCAGAGGTTTGCTAGACAACGATTTGTGCTGGTGGCTATGTTGTAAAATCGGCTCTCTACACCAAGCCGGGGGACGATTCCTGAGACGATGATCCTTGATGACTTCTCTATGTTCTCTATGTCTCTATGACTTTGTATGTTAGTTTATCAAGTTATCTAGTGTTGGCCAGATTAAAATATATAATTTTAAGGTCCTCGTCAAATTATTTACTTTAACTTAAGAAATGCAATTATGCTAACAATTATAGCTTAATATCTTTTAACTTAGGATGCTCAAGATTGGCCATGAGAACATCCTAATGTTTAATAACTAATTCATGAAAGGCTTAGATTTGGATTAGGTATAAAATCCGTTAAGGGGACCCCACCTAATTTTTTCTCTCTCTGGGTTGTATTCATTCGGACCCATTCAGCCAACTGTTTTAAGACGTTTATCCCCATCCAGGTGTCTATTTTTTCCTGGCGAGCGGTAACGAGCCAGCATATTTTGTATAATGTTTTTGTCAGCAGGCTAGATTTGTAAATTTTTCGATAGAAAAATGTCTCCGGCGAAGCTGGATTTCTCTATACAATGCTGGCTCGCTATCGCTTGCCAGGAATAAATCGACACCTGAATGGGGATCAGCATCTTGAAACAGTAAGCTGAATGGGGCCGAATGGATACAAGCCAGAAAAGGAGAGAAAAAAAGCAGGTCGTTAGTGTTAGTGTCGTTGTGTTAAGGTATAACACATTGCTCGGAACAAGAAAAAGCACTCAAAATTCTCAATAATAATTAAACCAAATATCCTAATAACCCCCAAGACGTCGGGCCAGGTAGTGTTAAGGGGAGATGGGCCGATTTTTTGGTCTATTAATTCATTTTTTCCTTTATTTACATTGGGATTTGTAATTGATGATTAATGTTAACCTAACAAGTGCGCATGGGGGTAATTAGACACCTCTCCCTGTGCGCATGTATTTGAGGTGTTTCCGTCACTAAAATAGTAATTTTACCATAAATAGCATTAATACTTATCCATACGCGCCTATTATGGGTTGATTATAAAGGTATTAACCTGAAACAACAATAAAACGAGTGAAAACAGCGTTTGGATGGTCAAAATCGGAGATATAGCCTGCGAGTTGTATAATGTATGGGTGAGGCAAGCTGCTTTCCCGCCAATTTCCCCCAAGGCCACTGAGACACAGTCGATCGATACTTTCTCTCTCTCTCTCTTGCACTCGGTTGCTATCAGTGATGACAACGCCCTGCTTGCAACTCGCTAATGTTAGCACGAAAATATACCTCAGAATAAGGGAATAACAGGTAAAATAGGTGATAACTGAAGGAAAGGAGGAAAGTGGGGAAGGAGGGGAGGTAGAGGACTGAGATTTTGCATGGTGGGGAAGGAGGGGAGGTAGAGGACTGAGATTTTGCATGGCCCAGGGGCCAATTTTTTTTTTTTTTTTTTTTTTTTTTTTTTTTTTTTTCCGATGTCAAAAGTTGATTTTTTTTTTTTTCTGACTCTTAAGAGTCTTCCCGCAGTCCGCCGGGGGAACTCTTAAGAGTCTCCCCGCAGTTCCCGGGTTAAGAACGGGGTGTTACTTATTTCTTAGTTTCCTCGCTAGACCTCCATCAAGCTTAGAAAAAACACCCCCTAGACCTCCCTTCAAGATAAATTTGTACATTGTTCGGTAGAAAAATGTCTCGGCCCAAGGCCGATTCCTCTTAAAATTTCAGGCTCGCTATTGCTCGCCAGGAATAAATCGACACCTAAATAGTACGAAAGGTCTTAAATTTGACAATGAAAACGAAATGGGGCGAAAGGTGTTAAAATTGCCAAACTAATGGGCCAAACGTCTTATAAGCTCTAACAAATGGGGCTTAACACGAGGGAGAAAGGGGAGCAGAAAAACGGCCCATCACCCCTTAACCCGATGGGGCAGTTAGAACCTCCAGTCCTGTCTTATACTTGAGAGAGAGAGTGTGTGTGTGTGTGTGTGTGTGTGTGTGAGAGCTAAATCAAACATATCAAAGCAAACAGAGAGAGAGAGAGAGAAAATTGTGTGTAATTAACCCGGGAACTGCGGGAAGACTATTAAGAGTTCCCCCGGCGGACTGCGGGAAGACTCTTAACCCGTACAGCCCCAGCGACGCGCCTGACGCGTCGGCGATGTATGTAACGCACAGCCCCAGAGACGCGCCTGGCGCGTCACCCTAATCGCGCCGACCGTAACCTCAGGTGTAGCCACTCAAGAGGGCTCAGATTTGTATGGGAACTGTGTATGTATCCCACGCAACCATGCCGATGGTTGAAAACTCAAAGTCCACGTGCGTGCGCATGAGCGCGCAATAACCTGTTTTTTTGGGATAATTGCCTTCAATTTTTTACTCTTGTAAAATACGTTTTCGGGGGCTCTGTAGGACCATTCTTTAAGCTTTTTGAGCGTTTTTTCGTGGTTTTTCCTTCATTCCTAACCCATTCGCTATTGTTTCTGGAATAAAACCATTTTTTGAAAACCGGCCGGGTTCTGGTGAACAAACATTACAAAACTAGCCGGGGCTGGACGGGTTAAGAGTCAGAGAAAAAAAAAATCAACTTTAAACCGATTTTTTTTTGGGCCCCTGGGCCATGCAAAATATCACTCCTCTACCTCCCCTCCTTCCCCACTTTCCTCCCCTCCTTCAGTTATCACCTATTTTCCCTGTTATTCCCTTATTCCGAGGTATATTTTCGTGCTAACATTAGCGAGTTGCAAGCAGGGCATTGTCATCTCTGTTAGCAAGCGAGTGCAAGAGAGAGAGAGAGAGAGTATCGATCGACTGTCTCAGTGGCCTTGGGGGAAATTGGCGGGAAAGCAGGTTGCCTCACCCATACATTATATAACTCGCGGCCTGTATATCCGATTTTGACCATCCAAACGCTGTTTTCACTCGTTTTATTGTTGTTTCAGGTTAATACCTTTATAATCACCCCATAATAGGCGTGTATGGATAAGTATTAATGCTATTTATGGTAAAATGAATATTTTAGTGATGGAAACAGCTCAAATACGTCAGCACAGGGGGACGTTTCTAATTACCCCCATGCGCACTTCTTAGGTTAAGAGCGAAAAACAAACACTTATAACAAAATATACACACACACACACACACCTGCACCACACACACACCTGCTCTCGCGTTAGTCGTTTACACCTAATTGTCTCATGGTAATTACTCTCACACCTGCTCTTTCTCTCTCTCTCTCTCACAGGTAAAGTGGAACATTTTTTTTTCTCAGGTAGGTACAAAGCCATTAAACTATTTCCATACTTTTGACAGATGATCACACAGGTATATATATAGATATTGTGAATTAACCCCTTGAGGATTATGACGCGTTTTGACGGTTTATTGAGGCTACCATTAGTCGACTGTATTTAGATTAGGAAGGGTGTATGGCACTTAGGGATAATTGAGATAGTTCTTACCCATTTAATTCCCACAGACCCTTCCTAAGCTTTATAGAATCGTATAATGAGAGCTAGAATAAACCGTCAAAACCTGTAATGGTCCTCAAGGCGTCAAACCTTTGACTACGATTCCTTCCTAAGCTGAATAAAATTGCTTTGTGCCAGCCAGATTTAGTGGATAGAATTACTGAAAATCCCCTTCAGCACGATGACGTAAATTTCATCAGTCTAGTTACAATTAAACTATTTTCTTTAGCTTATAATCTACTTTCAGGACTCAAAGGGGTAAGTACGATCTCAATGAGCCCTGTGAGTAACATAGGTCCTTCTTAACCCGGGAGCTGCGGGGAGACTCTTAAGAGTTCCCCCAGCGGACTGCGGGAAGACTCTTGTGAGTAAGTAAAATAAAAAATCAACTTTTGACATCGAAATTTTTTTTTTTTTTTTATTTTTATTTTTTTTATTTTTTTTTTTTTTTTGGCCCCTGGGCCATGCAAAATCTCAGTCCTCTACCTCCCCTCCTTCCCCACTTTCCTCCTATCCTTCAGTTATCACCTATTTTCCCTATTATTCCCTTATTCTGAGGTATATTTTCGTGCTAACATTAGCGAGTTGCAAGCAGGGTGTTGTCATCACTGATGGCAAGCGAGTGCAAGAGAGAGAGAGAGAGAGTATCGATCGACTGTGTCTCAGTGGCCTTGGGGGAAATTGGCGGGAGAGTAGCTTGCCTCACCCATACATTATACAACTCGCGGGCTATATCTCCGATTTTGACCATCCAAACGCTGTTTTCACTCGTTTTATTGTTGTTTCAGGTTAATACCTTTATAATCAACCCATAATAGGCGCATATGGATAATTATTAATGCTATTAATGGTACAATGAATATTTTAGTGACGGAAACACCTCAAATACGTCAGCACAGGGGGACGTTTTCAATTACCCCCATGCGCACTTGTTAGGTTAAGCTGTACAAAAATGTCCAATTTAGCCAGCATATAAGGTAAAATGGTGTAATTGAAAGGGTTAAACAATTGAATAGTATGGATATAGCCATAACTGAATTTATCTTTTGATTTGTCTCCGGAGAACTAAGCTAAACTGATGATACTAAAAGGATAACTGATTCATCAACAAGGACGTACACTGATAGGTAGATAAACACAACTAAAAACTAATAAACACATAACAAAGCCACTCCAACAGCTTCCTTTCCTTTTCCAACACCCATTCTCCCCTCTGAACACTCTTCGAAAAGTAGTTACGAGGTGCCGTTGTAAAAGCTTATTCTTCAATAAATTTACCTGACCTGATCAGATAAAGACAAATAATTAAGTGAATTGTTATTTGGAAAGGAAGAGAGCAAAGAGGAAGTGAAAAGGATTATATAAGAATTTTGGAATCATAGACAAATTAGTTTCAACAATTGGGGGGACTGTAGCAAAGGTTTTACCCCCGAACCGAACCGAGGTAAATATATATCTTGACAAGGACCCGTGACAGACAAACAAACACACCAGGGTACCAAATGATCGTCCACAAACAGCTGGTGACGACATTGAGCAGAAGGGAAATACGTCTTTCTTTATCATCCTTGTACCATTTGGTATTAATAGCATCAAACCTTTGCGTACCAGTGACGTCCTTTTTGTTTGATTTCAGGTACATTTAGACGTTTTTATGAAGCTTAGGAAGGATATAAGAGAGAGAGAGAGATAAAGAGGAGGGAGGTTAGGGCCTGGCACACAAACAAGACAGTGCCAGGATAAACTATAGGTAACAGTGGCACCCTGAGCACTGCTACAGAGACACCAGTAGCACCCACACCTCTCTCTGTATCTCTCTCTCTCTCTACTGTTTTTATCTCCTTGACTTATATTTCGTGTAAAAGCTATTGGGTTTTATGTTTCGTGTGGAGAGAGAGAGAGAGACTAAATAGCCCCTACCTCACCTCCCCCCTTCACCCTCCATACCAAAGGCCATATACCTGTCATTGTAGATCTGATTGCTTGTAATATAGTGTAACTAGCTCCCCTTAGGCCTATCGTAGACAACATGTAGGCTACAGGTGCCCATGTCACACTCCGTGATTTTATATATGTATGTATGTATGTCTGTACAGTATATATGTACTGTATGTACAGTATGTATGTATGTATATACTCAGGTTTATACCCCATAGCTGTGGGTGGCCGACTCGCGACAGAGCTCGAACAGAAACAGCAAAGCATATAAAAAACAAGATCAAATTAAACCCACACACATCTACAGTAGGTCACCCAGCAGAAGACCCAGAGACCAAGGATCACTAGGGGCCTCTAGCAACCCCCAGGTCTCAGACCTCCCGGATAGGTCTGCCCGACCACATTACTTCCAGGCACGGCCCTTCTCATATACACCGACTCCCCGGGCCAGGTGCCTGACGGACTATTATCTAGTCCAACTGGCACCCAACCTCCTCTCCCTATGACCGCGTTATCACTCATCTATTCACAAGCATTCTCCATTCATTCCTATTCATTACCACTTCTCTTGGCTTTTCTTCAGTCATCTCTCTATCTTCCAACGCTTTTATTACACCATCTCTCCATCTCCTTCGAGGTCTTCCTCTCAAAATATTTCGCCTTGTTTCTGACTCATATAATCTCTTTGTAAGCCTTTCATATCCCATTCGTTTAATATGTCCATACCAGCATAGCACCCTTTTTTTCTGGCCGATAAGGATTCCTGGTGTCCCACTCTTCTACGTACCTCTTCAAGCCTCAATCTGTCTCCATGCGTTACTCCAAACATAATCCTCAAGCAGCTCATCTCCATCACATCCAACCTTCTTTTCTCTGGTACATTCCCAGGTTTCTCATAAATTGCAGGCTCGCTATTGCTCGACAACTAAATGGTGTAAAATGATAGCGAGTCTTACAATCTCCAAACTAGTGACTTGAAACAGGGAGGGTTCAAAAATATCCGCCTGACACCAGATAGGGTTAAGTTCATATTTCCAGGTAGCCAATGTGACGCATGTCGAGTATGAGCATGCTGTACAGAACGCCCAGTCAGGCCCCACTCTCGCTAGGATCGTCAGGGCAGGAACTTTGGCTGTAGTCTGTGTAGAGTTTCCTAACTTAGTTTATGTGAGCCGTTGTACTATAAGTATTATAAATATGTATTTTGTTTTCATCTGAGTCAACGAGTTCTATTTTATATCATTAGTTATAAGTGTTGTGTGTGGGACTTATTTATAATGATGAGAGAGAGAGTTATGTAACGACGGCCCGGGGAGCGCGCCACGAGGTAGGTAGGCCTCCCTCCCTCCTCCCTCCTCCCTCCTCAAGCGCGTGGGAAATCCTTTGTCGATCCCAGATTGAGAGAGAATATTACGTAATGATTGTCAGTGGGCGGTCCTTAGTAGTTTGCGATATGCCGCTAGAGGGCCGAGGCCGAGTATAAAAAGGAGAGGTCCTCGCCACAATTCTTTAGAACTCATCAGGCAGAGCGACTTCTCATATCCCTTGCAACTATCCATATTCTTCCGACTGATGTGAACTTTCTCTACTCTCTGAACAGCCTATCTTCTTCTCTTCTCGTCCCTTTTTAACCAATGACCCCTTTGGTGCAGATTTAGTCAGCCAAAGTATTATCGCTTGAGTTCTCACGAGATAAGTGCCTGTTAGATAGCCTATTTTTGGAAGGGTTAACTAGAATAGGATTGATTGATGTTTGTTGCACTCGTATATGCATTTCCCTGTGTGCGATTATTCATGTTCCTGTTTTCTGCTGGTTTAGGCAATGCTAGACTGGGATAGGGTTTCTGAGTTGTGATTTCCTATGAGTACTAGGTTGCGCTTGAACCAGTACAATTGCAACGGAGACGTGGAACGCCTAGGTGGTCTTTCTGACTGTGTACCGTGGGAGTTTAGCACTGTGTTGCGAGTGAGGGCTTTTGCCTCTGCCACCCAACACTGTGCTATCTCATTTGCTTGACTTTGAGAGGATCGCCAGGAGAGAACCAGATACTAGTGATCTGGATCTCTCAAGAGAGCATCCCGTCAATTAACGTAATTTGGCCGCACAGTCTTAAGGACCTCGCTAGGCTACGAGCCGCTTGCTCAGCCATTGTCTCTTAACCTTATGTATCCCAGCTAGACTTTGCTCGACCAGCAGATACAGCATAGTATTGAAGCTTCTCCTTATGTATATTATTGTTTATGCACTATTGATTTCATGTGTGGCACGCTTAGCTACTTCAGAGATTAGTGGCCCACGAGCACAATCTTAGTAGGCTATTGCCAGTGCATTGTCGGAGTACTTCTTCTTAATGTTTGCCATATCCTATTGCTTATTCTTATAATTCTTCTTATGTCAATTTAAAGCCTTTAATTACCAGTGAGTTATTCATTAAATTGCTGTTCAAAATCCGATACTTACTTCTTATGAGTATTCGAGAAGCATCTAACTTATCAGAAGATTCCTTGCTTGATGCTCGAGGACTATTGTTTAACGTAACGTAATAGTGCCGATCCGAAGTAGAGGGTGGAGGACTTCTTAAGTTCTTAGTTCAAGGGTGGATTACTTCGGCTTCGGCCAACACTATTCTTTAGTGTTGTAGTACTTTCTTCTTTGTTTGATTGTTGACCAGACTAGATAACTCCCGTCTAGTTATTAGTCTGTTGTGTAAAACGCTAGTACCGAGTTCTTGTATACCCCGTTATAGCAGATAGAACTCTGGAGTGTAGTGGCGTTTTTTTGTTCGGCTGGCAGTACTCTGGGGTTGGGATCGTGTGTTTCCGTTGTGGCAGCGAGCCATACTCGAGTCCTGTGTAAGAGCCCTAGTGTACCCGAGTGCCCGGTCGTAACAAATGGCGACCTTGCTTAGGATTTTGTGAACAGTATAATTTTTTGCAGAGTTGTACAACATTTGTTTGTTCGTACTTTAGCGTACATATTGAAGAATATTTTTTTTTTGTAAGGCAATTAGGAGAGCATTTAAGAGACTCCAGTTAATTTAGTAATTAGTGCTTACATAAGGGAGTTTAACACTTTTGTCTCGAGAATTTTTTGTGAACTTCAGTATGTCGTGCCCTAGTACTGACGAGGAGCGAGAGATGCCATTTGAGGAGGTGCCGTTAGTAACTAGTGAGGAGGATGCTAGAGTTTTTGTGAGTAAGCGGTACCACGTGACGGAGGAGAGGCTGACTGGGGTGAATGTTTATGGCTTGCACCTGATAGCCAAGGTTTTGGGTCTATCCAATGTAGGAGGGATGTCCAAGGGGGAGCTGATTTCCTGGGTGTTGCGTGGGCGACATGGGGTTTCAGAGGAGAGGGCGTTTGGGGGGTTCCTCCCCAGATCCCCTCTCACTCGACTCCCACAGTGCCGTCCACTCAGTTGCCGGAGGTTAGCACTCTCCCACAGAGGGATGAGAATTGGAAGATTGGAGTGCCCTCGGGCGGTGCGTATGGTGGTTCCCCAGTTCTTGCCCCCCCTCCTTCAGTAGTGGCAGCTCCCTCTTCCTGCCTGTCTCCAGATATGATATTTAAACTTGAGCTTGCTAAAATTGAGGCTAGGAGGCAGGAGAATGAGACTAGGAGGCATGAGATTGAGGTTGAGGCTAGGAAGCATGAGATTGAGGCTGAGTCTAGGAAGCAGGAGAATGAGACTAGGAGGCATGAGGCTGAGCTTAGGTACGACTCAGAGAAATATTGTGCTCAAATAGATTTAGATAAGACTCGTGCAGAGTCGACAGGGATTCGGATGGGCCGTGAGGGCCAAGTAAGAGAACAGTCCTTGTCCCACTTAGTCAAGTTGGTGCCGGCATTTAGTGAAACTGAAGTCACAGAATTTTTTAATCGTTTTGAGAAGAAGTGTAGGGAGCATAATTGGCCTGAAGAGAAGTGGGCAGCTCTGGTCTCCTCAAGACTTACGGGTAAGGGTCTGAAGGCTTATGATGCACTGCCTTTCGAGTCTTGCATTGACTACCCAGTATTGAAGAGAGCTGTCCTACGGGCATACGAGTTGCAACCAGAAACATATCGATTGAAGTTTCGGGGTGTTACAAAGACTAGGGAGGCGACCTTTCTTGAACATGCCCGGGACTTAAAAGATGCACTTGCTAACTGGACACGTTCTGAGAAAGCTGAGACGGCCGAAACAGTTGACTGAGCTGTTTCTGCTCGAGCAGTTTTATAAGTGTACTGGTGCAGATATGACTTTAACTATTAAAGAAAAGAACCCTAAAACTCTACAGGAGGCAGCTGAGATGGCTGACCTCCGGCTATCACTAATTCGTGGGTGCGGGTCTGCCCAGCGTAGTGAGGCAGGTAACAAGGGGCGTGATGCCCCACCCCCTCGAGTTAGTGATATACCTTATGCAAACAAGTACAAGAGCTATGATACCAAGACTGACCACAAGACTAGCACCGTCCCATTTAAGAAGGGGCCGGGCCCTTCCCAGTACCAAGGGAAGCCCAGAGGGGAGTTGGAGTGTTATCATTGTCATGAAAAGGGGCACTTTGCAAGAGTCTGTCCTAGCAAACCACCTACAGCAGCTGTGTCTTTGGCCTGCAACATTGGTGTGTCTCCGAAGTTTTCTGAGTTTGCCCGGGGCAGTTCGTCAGAGGCTGAGGCACAGCCAATGCAGAAGCACCTGGGAGGCTCGAACCCTGCTCAGGATGTTTTTTGCGACCATAGAGGACGGGGTTGCGTGATGTGGGCGGGGCGCAAGCATGGAGTAGAGGTCTTGCGTGATACAGGTGCTTCCCAGACTCTGATGAATAACTTGACTGGCTACCCTATAAATGTGGCTCGGGTGGTAGTGGTGCAGGGTATTAATGCAACTCGGTCATACCCGCTGGTGCGGTTGGAGTTGGAGGTGGATGGTGTGACACGTGAATTGGATGTCGGGATTGTGGAGAAACTGCCAGTGGAGGGCGTCGACCTTCTTCTCGGCAACGACTTTGCAATGCCCGCTTCTGAGGTTCTACCCTTAGTCGTTGCCGAGAGGACGGCCGACGTGAGTAGGGAAGAGCAAGAGTGTGTCGAGCGGTGCCAGGCAGAACCCATGGCGTGTGCTGTCACCCGAGCTCGGGCAGATAAAGTGTCACAGCCTAGTCCTCCGTCTTCAGACCAGCAGAGGAACGATCAACAGGAGGAGGCTAAAGCTGGAGTTGGTTTTAAGAGTTTTGACTCGGCGGCTCTCCTGGGTGATTTAGTATTGGCACCTATGTTGGAGTCTGGAGAGGCCCCAGGACCTGTCACAGCTAGTGAGGAGGTAGGGCAGGAAGAGACTCCGAGGCAGCAACGTTGCACACGGAGAGAAAAAAGGGTTGCTCAGTTTGATGTTGGGGGAGGACTTGGGTTGCTTCGGAAGCATCTGGACGGGTTGGTTCCCTCAGATATTTGTAAACTGCAGTTGGAGGATCCGGAAGTTCAGAAGTGTGGTAATGGTGCTGTCGAGATTAAACACGAGGACGGGGAAGCATGTCATGTGAACCTGTTGGAGGAGTTTGTGAGGCAACCACCTGAGCAGCCTACTGTCCCTGCGTTGGTCTGCCGCGGCCAAGGTGGAGAAGGAGAGGGGGGCAGTAGGGCACAGGTGGAGGAGAGTAGGGATTGTTATGTCTCGGCGGAGCCGTGGGCGGGGGACACGAGTCTGGTGGCTGTGGAAGCGCTAGAGCACCTGCCTGAGCAGCAGTGTGCAGCACTCCAGCACCAGCTCGGTTCATACCCCACTGGTCGTGCCGAGCCCCTGAGTCTCACAACTCGGGCGGTGCAAGATGTTCCACGGGCAGGTCACGTGACTGTTGAAAGACCGTTAGCCTCGTTGTTTCGGTGGTTTAAGGTGGGCGACGAGGCTTTGGCATGGTTGCCAGGTCAGGGTCGACCCATGGCTGCCAAGGGTGGTGGTCAAAAGGAGGACATTGAGCAGATTGGTAAGGTCGGCTGTGGTATCGCAGTGCCCGGTCGTCGCATAGCCTCCCAATGCTGCTCTAGTCTAATGCAACAGCCCTACCATAGACCGACTGTATCTGGCCATGTCGCTGAAAGCGGTGATGCTGCGCAGGCAGATGTCGTCACAAGGAATGCGGGGGTGCGCATGTACGGTATCGGCGGGGAAGCCTTAGCAATAATGAACTGTGGGAGTGACTGCACGGGTGGTACTGATTGTCCCTCTCATGACCTGGCTGTTCTAGGGACGAAGGTGGAGAAGGAGGGAGACTACAGGTTAGAAGCTGCGGTCTCGGCTGGGTTGTGGGAGGGCACTAGGCATGTTGTTCGTGGAGACAGTGCAAGGCAGTTATTTACTAGGCTATGGCAGTACTTTCGCATGTTTGTTGCTTCTCCAGGCCTGAGGTACGGGGTAGAATCCGACATGCAGGCTGGAGATAGTGCAAGGCTCAGTTTAATTCCCTACCGTATAAATCCTGCTCGACAGCCTATGGTGCAAGCAGAGCTGGATTACGTGTGGACGAAGGGTCTGAGGGATAAGGAATGTCGTGAGTGGTCGTTGCTTGTAACTTTGTCCGAGCGTGCTAAAGAGGTATGTGGTTTTGTTGTGGACGGGAGTACCTACCAGTGCAATGTTATGCCTGACGGACTTAAGAATGCACTAGCAACGTTTCAAAACCTGATGAATGAAAGTGAAAAGGACGATGATGCGCTGGGGCATTTCGAGGTCTATGTTCCAGCCTATGGTCCGGTCGTTGTAGTTTACCCAGATCATCACCCTCTCAAGATCTTGGACCAGTTTCACAATCGGAATATGAGGCTGACCAGGTGGTCACTAAGGTTATTGGTATATAACCTGGACATACGCCATATTGCCGGTTGTGACAACGTGGTTGCAGATGGTCGTTCAAGGGTATATGATCCTGGGTAGATTGACACACGAGTAGCCTCCTGCTTTAGTTTGAATAGTATTTTGCGCTTGGTGCTTGTTGGCTCGCGGTTGTAGCCCAGCGTATTGGGTCGTAAAGCAGGAGTTGAGCGTTTGGTATAGAAGAAAAAATAGGCTGCCCTTATAGTGCAGCCGGAAAAAACATATTAAAATATAAAAATCATAAAAAAACTCTTTCTTTTGTTATAGATAATTGTATAAGTTTGTCATAGCCTATAGAGTTTGAGTAGTCCACGAACTATCAAACGGCTGAGCTGCTGTAAGCTCGCTCTGGGAGCATGATATTATGTCTTTTGCTATTATTGGGAGGAGTTATGAAATGTGAATTTTTTTTTTTATAAGATGTGTTTTAGTGGTAAACTCAGCGTTGTTTTAGTGCCATGCGGTCGCTGGGTGTGAGGGGTTTGATGGGGTTCTGTATATCAGATTTTAGCTCAGGGTTGAGCAAGTAAAATCTTGGGGGAGGTGTGACGCATGTCGAGTATGAGCATGCTGTACAGAACGCCCAGTCAGGCCCCACTCTCGCTAGGATCGTCAGGGCAGGAACTTTGGCTGTAGCCTGTGTAGAGTTTCCTAACTTAGTTTATGTGAGCCGTTGTACTATAAGTATTATAAATATGTATTTTGTTTTCATCTGAGTCAACGAGTTCTATTTTATATCATTAGTTATAAGTGTTGTGTGTGGGACTTATTTATAATGATGAGAGAGAGAGTTATGTAACGACGGCCCGGGGAGCGCGCCACGAGGTAGGTAGGCCTCCCTCCCTCCTCCCTCCTCCCTCCTCAAGCGCGTGGGAAATCCTTTGTCGATCCCAGATTGAGAGAGAATATTACGTAATGATTGTCAGTGGGCGGTCCTTAGTAGTTTGCGATATGCCGCTAGAGGGCCGAGTATAAAAAGGAGAGGTCCTCGCCACAATTCTTTAGAACTCATCAGGCAGAGCGACTTCTCATATCCCTTGCAACTATCCATATTCTTCCGACTGATGTGAACTTTCTCTACTCTCTGAACAGCCTATCTTCTTCTCTTCTCGTCCCTTTTTAACCAATGACCCCTTTGGTGCAGATTTAGTCAGCCAAAGTATTATCGCTTGAGTTCTCACGAGATAAGTGCCTGTTAGATAGCCTATTTTTGGAAGGGTTAACTAGAATAGGATTGATTGATGTTTGTTGCACTCGTATATGCATTTCCCTGTGTGCGATTATTCATGTTCCTGTTTTCTGCTGGTTTAGGCAATGCTAGACTGGGATAGGGTTTCTGAGTTGTGATTTCCTATGAGTACTAGGTTGCGGTTGAACCAGTACAATTGCAACGGAGACGTGGAACGCCTAGGTGGTCTTTCTGACTGTGTACCGTGGGAGTTTAGCACTGTGTTGCGAGTGAGGGCTTTTGCCTCTGCCACCCAACACTGTGCTATCTCATTTGCTTGACTTTGAGAGGATCGCCAGGAGAGAACCAGATACTAGTGATCTGGATCTCTCAAGAGAGCATCCCGTCAATTAACGTAATTTGGCCGCACAGTCTTAAGGACCTCGCTAGGCTACGAGCCGCTTGCTCAGCCATTGTCTCTTAACCTTATGTATCCCAGCTAGACTTTGCTCGACCAGCAGATACAGCATAGTATTGAAGCTTCTCCTTATGTATATTATTGTTTATGCACTATTGATTTCATGTGTGGCACGCTTAGCTACTTCAGAGATTAGTGGCCCACGAGCACAATCTTAGTAGGCTATTGCCAGTGCATTGTCGGAGTACTTCTTCTTAATGTTTGCCATATCCTATTGCTTATTCTTATAATTCTTCTTATGTCAATTTAAAGCCTTTAATTACCAGTGAGTTATTCATTAAATTGCTGTTCAAAATCCGATACTTACTTCTTATGAGTATTCGAGAAGCATCTAACTTATCAGAAGATTCCTTGCTTGATGCTCGAGGACTATTGTTTAACGTAACGTAATAGTGCCGATCCGAAGTAGAGGGTGGAGGACTTCTTAAGTTCTTAGTTCAAGGGTGGATTACTTCGGCTTCGGCCAACACTATTCTTTAGTGTTGTAGTACTTTCTTCTTTGTTTGATTGTTGACCAGACTAGATAACTCCCGTCTAGTTATTAGTCTGTTGTGTAAAACGCTAGTACCGAGTTCTTGTATACCCCGTTATAGCAGATAGAACTCTGGAGTGTAGTGGCGTTTTTTGTTCGGCTGGCAGTACTCTGGGGTTGGGATCGTGTGTTTCCGTTGTGGCAGCGAGCCATACTCGAGTCCTGTGTAAGAGCCCTAGTGTACCCGAGTGCCCGGTCGTAACACCAACTATTATGTATACGAGAGAGAGAGAGAGAGAGAGAGAGAGATAGATATATAGTGAAAGTGAGAGAAAGTGTGTGAGAGAGAGAGAGAGAGTGTATGTGTATGTGTGTGTGGGTGTGTGTTAGGCAGGTTGGCAGTAGGTGCCGCAAATATTTAAAATGACTGATACAAAGACTATGTGTGTGTGTGTACAAGCATTAGTGGGTTCATGGGTAAAAATATAATTATGTGTAGGATTTTGTGTCATAGTTGATTGAGCCGTTGTGTTATGTGTTCGAAGCCATATGATTGCTAGAGATCCTTCCTAAGCTGAATACAATCAATTAGTAGTAGCCAGATTAAGATAAAAAGGAAGTCGACGGTACAGTCGCGCTAATAAGTGATGTCTCGGCACCAAGTATGTTTTGATCAATAATTGGTATCAGCAATATCTAGGCTTCGTTTCTTCATATCGAGTGAAATATATAAACATGTTCCTACATTTACCCACCCTATTCAACATCTGACAGACATTAATACAGCACAGAGCAAGCCAAACGTAATGACAGCTGGGACATGACTTATTAGCGCCACTGTACTGGTTAACCTAACAAGTGCGCATGGGGGTAATTGGAAATGTCCCCCTGTGCTGACGTATTTGAGGTGTTTCCGTCACTAAAATATTCATTGTGCCATTAATAGCATTAATACTTATCCATATGTGCCTATTATGGGTTGATTATAAAGGTATTAACCTGAAACAACAATAAAACGAGTGAAAACAGCGTTTGGATGGTCAAAATCGGAGATATAGCCCGCGAGTTGTATAATGTATGGGTGAGGCAAACTGCTTTCCCGCCAATTTCCCCCAAGGCCACTGAGACACAGTCGATCGATACTCTCTCTCTCTCTCTCTCTCTCTCTCTCTCTCTCTTGCACTCGCTTGCCATCAGTGATGACAACACCCTGCTTGCAACTCGCTAATGTTAGCACGAAAATATACCTCAGAATAAGGGAATAACAGGGAAAATAGGTGATAACTGAAGGAGAGGAGGAAAGTGGGGAAGGAGGGGAGGTAGAGGACTGAGATTTTGCATGGCCCAGGGGCCAAAAAAAAAATAAAAATAAAAAAATAAAAATAATTTTTTTTTTTTTTTCGATGTCAAAAGTTGATTTTTTTTTTCACTTACTCTCAAGAGTCTCCCCGCAGTCCGCCGGGGGAACTCTTAAGAGTCTCCCCGCAGTTCCCGGGTTAAGGGAAGATTTTTTAGTTTACTTCCTAGACCCCATCAAGCTTTAAAAATAATACCCCAAGACCCCCCTTCGATATAAGTTTGTACATTTTTCGTTAAAAAAAAATCCTGGCCAATGGACGGTTCCTCCGAAATTATGGGCTCGCCAAGAAAAAATAGACACCTACAGTAAGTGGCACAAAAGGTCTTAAAATTGACAAATTAGGCGAAATGTCTTAAAATCGCCAAACTAACGAGGCGAACGTCTTAAGCATAAAATATAGACACCTAAATGGCACAAAAGGTCTTAAAATTGACAAATTAAGCGAAATGTCTTAAAATCGCCAAACTAACGAGGCGAACGTCTTAAGTATAAAAAAAATAGCTGCTAAGGGATTCAATTCACTGTCAGATGAAATGAAACGCAGTATAGTATTGTTAATGAAGCCATTTAGGATTATGACGCGTTTTGACAGATTATTCTTACTATTGTTAGCCGATTATAATTCAGTTTTGCAAGACTCTAAAGCACTCAAAGGGGTAGGGCTGTCTCAGTCATCCCTCTGAGTCCCACAATTCCTTCTTAAACTGAATATAATCGTTTACTAGCCGCCAGAATTAACTGTCATAATGCGTCATAATCCTCAAGGGGTTCACATCAGAATATGTGAATCACCTCACCTATGCAGTCTATAATGGGTCACTCTCTTAACCCGGGAACTGCAGGGAGACTCTTAAGAGTTCCCCCGGCGGACTGCGGGGAGACTCTTGAGAGTAAGTGAAAAAAAAAATCAACTTTTGACATCGAAAAAAAAAAAAAAAATTATTTTTATTTTTTTTATTTTTTTTATTTTTTTATTTTTATTTTGCCCCTGGGCCATGCAAAATCTCAGTCCTCTACCTCCCCTCCTTCCCCACTTTCCTCCTCTCCTTCAGTTATCACCTATTTTCCCTGTTATTCCCTTATTCTGAGGTATATTTTCGTGCTAACATTAGCGAGTTGCAAGCAGGGTGTTGTCATCACTGATGGCAAGCGAGTGCAAGAGAGAGAGAGAGAGTATCGATCGACTGTGTCTCAGTGGCCTTGGGGGAAATTGGCGGGAAAGCAGTTTGCCTCACCCATACATTATACAACTCGCGGGCTATATCTCCGATTTTGACCATCCAAACGCTGTTTTCACTTGTTTTATTGTTGTTTCAGGTTAATACCTTTATAATCAACCCATAATAGGTGCATATGGATAAGTATTAATGCTATTAATGGTACAATGAATATTTTAGTGACGGAAACACCTCAAATACGTCAGCACAGGGGGACGTTTCCAATTACCCCCATGCGCACTTGTTAGGTTAAGGGGAGGTATTTGTTTTTTTCTGAAACTCCTTCTCCCTCATGTTTAGCCCCATTAGTTATAAGACGCTCGTCACCCCATGCAGGTATCTATTATTTCCTGTCGAGTGATAGCGAGCCAGCAATTTAGGAGAACTCGGCCCTTAGCTGGAATGAGACCGGCCAGTTACTGAAGAAATGCGTAATGAATGAACGGCCGGATATAACAACGAGGGGATGGTAATGGAAAACTTTCCCTAATCTCGAGCATATTCAAATGTTTGTCCGGCAAAGTTCTTGGGCCGTTTTCGTGATGCTGTTGACTGGGAATCTTCATTCCGCCGCTTCACCCCACGACCAACTTTCCCCAATTCGTCTGTGTAATCAGCATCCGTCCAC
>JBAKBP010032571.1:0-22996 GCA_037953745.1 Lithodes maja
TCACTAGCTGTACAGTTACCCACATAAGTTATGTTCCTCGTCGTGATCTGTATATGAAAGTCAAATTAGTATGAATGAATTGCGAGTGTGGTTTCTTACAATTAATAGTTGACTAGTCAGATGACTTAACTATTGCATAAGAAACTACACTCGCAATTTAATCCGGCGCATTATACTTCTATGCATACGATCACGGAGAGGAATAGAACTTACGTGGCCAGCTGCACATTCGCAGAAAACAAAATTGTTTCACTGGTGAGCTGAATATATACTTGTCTGAATTAAATGAACCGGATTAAACATACAATACCATTTGGGTCCCCTTAACCGTCAGATGAAAAAAAATAGCCTATAGTTTAGTTCTCACCTGATGCCGTATAGATTTGTTTTGTTCCGCGAGTGTACATATACAGTAGTAGGATTATACAGTTCTTCTCACCTGATGCCGTATAGACAGTGTAGGTAGTTCCAGACCCCCTGCCTGAAGAGAAAGGTGTCCACGTGAGTCTTGAGGCCGCAGGTGTAGTAGGTCAGGCTGTAGGCGGTCTTGAACTTGTCATCCAGTAGATCGGCCACCGGATTGTACAGCTCACTCACCAGGGAGAATCCGTGTTCCTCCCATGAACAGTCCTGGGGGGAGATGAAGGGTTAGTGGATGGAAAGAGATACATTTTTGGTCATTACTGCATTAACCCTTTGAGTACCAGCGACATGTGTTATATTTTATTCTAGCTATATTTAGACGATATTATACAGCTTAAGAAGGGTCTGTGGTAGTTACAAGGGTTGGTTCAGATATCTTGGAACCTTATTTATGCTGGAGGTCCTTCCTAACCTGAATGTAATTGTCTAATCATTACTAGAATATAATTAAAAAGACGTCGCCGGTACAGTAAGGGTTAAATATCTCTCAGGTTTTGCATCTCTCTTTAATAACTTTTATTCTGTTTAAGAGTCCATAGGTTTCTCCTACTATCTTATTTATATGATTCTCTGGTGAAAGATCACCCTTGACAGTTATATCGAAGTCCTTTTGATGTTTTAATAGTATGTTCTTATATTCCATATGAGGCCTTCTTTTACTTACTCCCATTTCCACTACATAACATATATTGTGTGTGTACAAATATAAATATACACACACCGATATAATTTAAAGTCCATGTTTGTATAAATGGATGAGCCCTGAGATAAGACAAAACAAAATCATTTGTTTTTCCTGAATCACTCCTATTGGATGTGAGCCAAAGCTGCACCAGTGGACAATGTTTACCTCCAGCTAGTTAAGCCGGTATCACACAAGCGCTTTTTCCCTCAACATTTATCCTCAACACTGGTCTGGCAGCTTATGAGGTTAACATTTATAATACTTCTGCTACCTAAATTCATCTTTCATCAGTCTAGTTTCCGATACCAGTGCAAAATAGTCCAGAAATGTTGCCAGAAAATATTTTGATAATCGAATGTTGACTATAAAAGCTCTCGTGTGATACCGGCTTTACAGGGAGAGTCACTAACTTCAACATTTACACTTCTACTTGATTTGGATGTAGAGTTGGCCTCATAAGTTCTGTTCTTCATCGTTATCTTATGTATGAAGTAAAATAGTATGAATGAATTGCGATTGCGGTTTATTTTAATTATCGGTTGACTAGTCAGACGAGTCTACCACTGCAAAATAAACTACACACGTAATTCAATCATGCGCATTATATTTCCACGTATAAGATCACAGAGGAACAGAACTTATGTGGCCAACTGTACAATCTCACTAATAAGACATGTCCCAGCTGTCATTACGTTTGGCTCGCTCTGTGCTGTATTAATGTCTGTCCGATGTTGAATAGGGTGGGTAAGTGTAGGAACATGGTTGTATATCTCACTCAAAAAAGAAGAAATCATGTGTAAATACTGCTAATACCAATTATTGATCAACACATAATTGGTGCCGAGACATCACTTATTAATCGACTGTACGTACGTAATTTCATAAATTTTGATTTTAGTAAGTGTTGTTTCCACATAGCGATTTTGATTAGTTATTTTGCCTTTATATTGTCTTTGTTCAAATTTTGGTTTGTTTAGTTTGCAAGTTTAAATTTTAATTAATAAGAACTGTAAAAATGTGGGGACTGAATTCTGCCTATAAACCTCTGCCGTGTTTACCTGACCTTGACCACCTTGACCACCGAGTCAATACCGTGTCACTCACTCGGTTCACACACCAACAATATCATCTTTTACGGTGCAGTTAAGGGGAGATGGGTCGTTTTTCTGGTACCCCTTCTGCCTCATGCTTAGCCCCATTAGTATACAGATTATAAGATGCTCGCCCCCATTAGTTTGTCAATTTTGAAACCTTTCGTCCCATTTCTATATCAAGATCAAAACCTTTCGTGACATTTAGGTGTCAATTTTTTTAAGAGAAACCGGCCTTTAGCCGGGAAATTTGTCTATCTTTATAAACTTGATGGAGGTCTAGAGAGGAAACTACAAAATAAATGAATATATATATATATACTGTATATATACTGTATATACAGTATATATTGTATATATTTATATATATACATACCGGTATATATAGGTTTAGAGGTCCTGTCATCTGCGCATAAGTACGGTATTGGTTAAAGTCTTGCTAAAACGCACCTCTGTAGCTTACCGTGACTAGTTACGGTAAGTAAGTCCTACCCCGCCTTCTCGAGGTAGCCTCGTTATTACACCGTCCTTATTTTAATCCTCCCTTTTAAATTTCTAAAATTTTTATTTTTGCTTGACGGTGGAACTAAAGGGGAGGGCGGGTGTGCTATTTTCTTCAGCAGCACACTTTGTTTTTAATTTTAAATCCTCTTTTAATTTCCACTATAAAAATTATCCCCCTTGTAACTATATTATTTCTGTTGTCCCCTTGTATATTTTTGTTCTCCCTATCTTCTTAATATTTTAATTTTTACTGTGTTGTATGTTTTTTTACTGATGTTGGTATCAGTTTTTAGTTTTTCTTTTAGTATACTTTTGACAATCCGGCGCCCTGTTGGAGGCATTATGTCCAGGCCCAAGTCCTCCTGGGAAACAACTGTGCTCGGTATGCTGCCGGCCAGGACCCCCTCGGGGGTGGAGGAACAAAGCAGAAAAGTGGTGGAAGCGTCGTTCGGGTGAAGGAAAGCGTGCTCCGTGTCTGTGCCTTCAATGCCAATGGCATAAATGATTTTAGCAAGAGAGAGTGTCTGATGCGAGAGCTTAAAGATGGATGTGTGGATGTGTGTGGGGTAGGTGAGACGCACCTGTTGGGTTCTGGAGTGTGGGATGGTGAGAATGAGCATGATTTGTGGGATGGGGAAGGATGGGTTGTCTGGTCTGGATTGGATGCAGGATATAAACGTAAGAAAAAGGAAGGGGTAGCAGTAATTTTGTCAGAAAGGTTGAGGAAGTGTGTGAAAAACTATGGATGCGTGGACTCAAGAATTGTATGGTGTGAGTGCAAGATTGGGATAGATAGGTATACTTTTATGTGTGTCTATGCGCCAGTCAACCAAGAAACTGGGAAAGGTGCGGAAGAAAATCGAAAATTTTGGAATAAAGTCAATAAATGTATAAGAGAAAGGCAAGAGTGTACACAAGTAATATTAGTAGGTGACATGAATGGTAGAGTTGGAAACGAGGAGATAGAAGGTATAGTGGGTAAATGGGGTGTGGAGGGTAGGAATATGAATGGTGACTTCCTTTTAGAAGTATGTGCGGAGAGAGAGATGTTTCTGGCTAACACATTTTTTGAACATCGTCACATTCATAGATATACATGGCACAGAGGTGAAGGTGAGCAGGAACAGAAATCTCTAATTGACTACGCCATGATGGACTCCGGACTAAAAGGAAGAATTTTAGATTCAAAAGCTGTAAGAGGTATGCTGACGGGATCAGACCACTATACAGTGCTGACAAAAGTGAGGATAAGGAAAGAGTGGAAATATGAGAGGAAAGAGAGAAAACTGACAGTAGAGAGAATAAATGTGAGAAAATTAAATGAAGAATGTAATGCAACAAAATACAAGGACATCCTGAAAGAGACTATAAAGGACATGGATGTTATGATAGATCTGGGAAATACTGTAGACGAAGTATGGAAAGGTACAAGAGACTCCATGATTAAAGCAGCTGAGAAAGTATGTGGGAAGAAAACCTTTAAAATGTGGAAGAAGAAAGGTAACGCATGGTTTAGTAAAGAGATAGAAGAAATAGTGAAAAAGAAGAAAGAGTTCAGAAAGAGTATGCTGCAAAAGAATATACCTAGAGAAACTAGAGATGCGAGGAAAGAAGAATATAAAAATTTGAAACAAAGAGTGAAGAGGGCGATACAAGACGCTAAATGGAAGACAGATGAGGCATATGGGAGAAAGATTAGTGAACAGTTTCTGAATGACAGGAAAGCATACTACAGAGCTGTGAAAGAAGCCAGAGGGAAGAAGACTGAGAGTGTCTCAGGTGGTAGGATGAGGGACATGAATGGGGAAGTGGTAGAGGGTGATGGTGTGGTGAAAGTATGGAAAGATCATTTTAGTAGCTTAGCTGTAAAGAGTAGGGGGAAGGCAAAGATCTCATCCATAGGAATGGAGAGAGGTAGAATAAACAGGGTAGTTGAAAGCCAGATAAGCAGAGAAGAAGTAAAAGAAGCAATCAATAGACTTAAAATGGGCAAAGCTGCTGGAGTAGATAACATCCCAGGTGAAATGCTGAGATATGGAGGAGAAGAAGCTGTTGACATAATGCATAGGTTATGTAAATTAGCATGGGAAAAGGAAAGTGTACCAGAGGACTGGAGGAAAGCAGTGATAGTACCCTTGTACAAAGGGAAGGGTTGTAAAGAAGAGTGTAAGAATTATAGGGGAATTAGCTTGCTTAGCATACCTGGAAAGGTACACGCAAGAGTAGTAACACAGAGGCTACAGAAGATAACGGATGACAAAATAGGCGAGGAACAGGGAGGTTTCAGAAAGGGCAGGGGCTGCGTTGACCAGATAGCCTCAATGCGATTGTTGGTAGAGAAGTATCTGGCCAAAAACAGAAAACTCTATGCAGCATTCATGGATTTGGAAAAAGCCTACGACAAAGTAGACTGGGAGGGCCTGTGGGATGTGTTAACAGTATATGGTGTGGGAGGAAAGTTGCTAATGGCAGTAAAATCTTTTTATAGGAATGCAATGGCAAATGTGAAGGTAGGGGATAAGTTAAGTGAAAGTTTTGAGGTCAATGTTGGTGTAAGACAGGGATGTGTCATGTCAGCTTGGTTATTCAATATATACATGGATGGAGTGATTAGGGAATGTAGGGCTGTATCAATGGGTGTGGGAGCTAGACTGGAATCAGAGGGAAGAACATGGAAGATTTTAACATGCCTATATGCGGACGATGCAGTCCTGTTGGGGGAAAATGCTGAAGAACTTCAGAGAGTGGTCACTGACTTTGACAGGGTATGTGAAAAGAGAAAGTTAAAGGTCAATGTAGGGAAATGTAAGGTAATGGTGTTTGAGAGAAGAATGCATGAAAATATAGATTTTAAGGACAAATATAGAATCAAGAAAGAACACAAGAAAAGTTGTAAAATAAAATTGAAAAATGAAGTACTAGAAGAGGTTGAAAGTTTCAAGTATTTGGGAGCTGTACTATGCAAATATGGTAAAATGGAGAGTGAGATAAAAGAGAGAAAAATGCAAGGGAGAAAAGTGATTGGAGAACTTGATAGTATTCTCAAAGGAAGAATGGTTAGCCAGGAAGTCAAAAAGTCACTGAGAAACAGTGTGCTGCTCCCAACACTCTCGTATGGAAGCGAGACATGGACGGCAAGTGACGAGGACCTCTTCAAACTAAGAGCTGTGGAGATGAGCTTTTTCAGAATGGCAGCTGGCATGAATAGGCTAGATGGGCCAAGTAATAGGGAAGTGTACGAGTCCTTTGGAATGGAAGAGCAGGCTTTGGGCATTGATTGTGGTGTGGTTGAGTGGATAAAGAGAAGTACTTTGAGGTGGTATGGTCATGTTCAGAGAATGGATGAAGACAGAATGCCAAGAAAGATATATGGGAGTCAGGTGAGTGGAACCGCTAGTAGTGGAAGACCACCTATGGTATGGGAAAAGAAAGTGGAAAAATATATTGAAGAAAAACTTCCACGTAGTGGAAGGGGCATTGTGGCACGGGCAAAGGAGGCATGTCTTGACAAAGTAGCTTGGAGACGTTTCTGTCATGGCCATCCTCTAGTGGGGGTTTCCCAGGGGGAAGCAAGGCGTCGGAGATGATGATGATGATGATGTAACGTAGAGATGGACCGAATATTCGTTTCGTATTCGTATGTCCGAATATTCGCTATGTTTTTCAATATTCGTATTCGTATTCGCATTTCCATTCATACCTATTTGCAAATATGCGAATATGTTCACGAAACCAATAGAATATATACAAAAATGTTAAATATAAAATGTTAAAGTTAACACAAACGAATAAATAACAGTGTACTGAGCAGTGTTGCTACTTAACTGTATTTAATAGTACCAGATCAAATTAGTGAAAAGTACCAAATTATTTTAAAGTGGAATCACTGCCCGGTAAACGAACGTGTGCTGGACCTGGACATTTGAACCCTCGCAATATTGCCATTTCAGACATATCCAATGTAATAGCATGTCACAAAAATATATTCCATCATATTTCCTCACTGATTTCGTATTTAGTACCAGATATGGACTATTTTATTGGAAAATGTATAAAATGTACTTGAGAGAGTCAAATGTACCAAATCTGGTACATTAGTACCAAAAAAAAAAAGCGGCAACATTGGGACTGAGGACTGGAAACATAGAAAACTGAATGGATTTCATTTTAATTATTAAATTTTCTATGGCTGAACTCTTACAATATATTAAACATTAATTCATTCAGTTCATTTATATTTAAGAAATTACACATTCACATCGTCATTAACTTCTGGTAATTTCTGTACTTCTGTAACTTCATAGTAATTTAATTAACGTTTGTTGGTGACATAAAACTAATTTCCAGTTCTTGAAGGATGAAATACGGATTGAAATATTCGCTATTCGTATTTGTATTCGCGAAATTTATAACAAAAAATTCGTATTCGTATTCGCAAATAGTGAAAATTGATATTCGTTCCATCTATTAATTTGTAACGTATGCGTAAGACGTTATAATAAGAGTTTTACATCAAAGATGAACACTAGATCTTGGGCACAGATCTATATAGCACGTAATCTGAATTCAGGGAGATTAATAAATACGCAATGAATTAGGATCTTGGGCACAGATCTATATGTAAATTAGCACTGTAATATTCACATATTCTACCTTCCCTTCACAGCAATAATCACAACGTACGGTACTCAGAAACACTTAGGGTAATATGGGAGGGTAGAGTTTAGAGAGCAAGTCTGGCCGATGTTGAACGTAGATCCACAGGGCAGGACTTCAGGAGGGGCTGCTTCTCACAATCAGGACTTCTGGGTCCGGATTTCAGGAGGTACACAGCAGGCTCGGCGCACTCTCAGGGGCAGGGGGAAGGGCTAGACAATTTTCTACTGCTGTTAGATGCCCCGGACTTTTCAGACTTAAGGACATTACCCCAGTGGATGTTTGCTTGCTTTTCCTACAATTTCGTTGAGACTATGTTCGGCTTAATTCTTGTCTCTTATAGGAACTCAATGTTAAAGGGATATTGTGAATCGTTGTGATCGAGTTGTTGCGGTTAATAGTTAACTAAAACATACATGTTGATTATTAATACATACATAAGGATCATAGTCATTTGATTTAATACTTAGGCGGTATCTACTTAGCTTAGTACAGACATAATGTTAATCATAGTGATTAGTTCATAATTGAGGTTCATTGTCAAACTTTATAATAGTTTGGCCCTCATTTCTTCTTCCTCGATGGTTGATAGTTCTCCAGGACCGTCGTAATTTGTAGAGTTGATGAGTCCCACTTATTCCGGTAGCATTCCGACCTTTGATGTTTCATTTGCATAAACATTTGTTCGTTATAAAGCAAATCTGGTGGCTGGGCAAATGGCGGCTGGTGATTGGCTGGCATGGTTTGAAAGGGTGACCGGTCAACTCAACCAGTAGACCATTTCAACAAGTAGCTCTCAACCAGTACCAAATCAACCAATACGGTTAGGTTAGGTTAGGTTAGGTTAGTACTATATTTTGGCACTGGTTTGGTTGGTCTGGGTTAATTTGGCACTGGTTGAGAGCTACTGGTTGAAATAGTCTACTGGTTGAAATGACATGGAACCTTTGAAAGCTGTGTTGTGATAGAGTCGGATTTCTCTTTTCCCAGGTGACCTCGCTCTGTGTTCCATAGAGTACGAGAAATTCCTGGAGTCATGGGGTGCTTCGGTAGATGTTGCTCCCTTTGGTTCTTGTGTTCTCGCTTCTTCTTTCTGCTCACCTGCAAGCTAGCAATCTTGCAGGTGTCCATGGATTCCATTCTAATTAACCCCGTCACTTCATATATATATATATATATATATATATATATATATATATATATATATATATATATATATCTTTATCTATCTATCTATAGATACATATATACATTTTATTCACTAAAACACGGGCATATACAGTATATTATATTAATCGTGATCGTGTACTCAACCTTTAACTGTGTTGATGGTGTAATGGTTTAGGTGCTTATGTTCTGGGTGTGGTGTCCAGAGTTCGAATCCCGGGAGGAACATATGCTTTCATTAGTTTATTCAAGTACATTTGGGTTTGTAATTGATGATTAATGTTAAGAACGGGGTGTTACTTATTATATTAATGCTTAAATACTTTCAGCCGAGATCGAACCTCCGACATTCAGAACGAGTGCTCAAGCTTTTAATACACTACACCACGGCGTGATAAAGTAATCTTAAAATTTTCCAATATTAAGGAGTAGGGAAATCCTACTTGGAGAAGTATTTCAATTCATGCACACGTCGCAGGATCCATATTCGAGGATACCATACAGGGATTTTTACAAGATTACCCACGCAACTCGGGTTATAGAGATTTCATTTTAATTCTCGCCCAGCCAAACACGAGAGTCATTAATATCTAGTATATGTCACGTGTACTTGTGAGATATACCGTCTTGGTGGTGTAATGGTTAAGGTGTCTACAAATCTGTGTGTGATAACCCAGGTTCGAATCCCGGTGGATCACATATATGCTTTCATTAATTTCATTGGAGGTGTTTGGTGGTGTGGTGAAATTAATAAAACATAGATTATATTAATATATTGGGATATATGATGGTTGTGTGTGCGGCTCACCTTTTACGTCCTTGCTGGCTGGCTATCCTGGCAGGTCCTCGATAGGGGGAAGTGGTCGCCAGTCTTCAACGCCCTACAATTGAAAAAGAAGAAGAAATACGTTTGTGATGAAGTGCAAAATTATCCTAAATGTCGGATATGTTTAACTGTGTCACCCCTAGACATGGACGCTAACTCTTAAAACGCCACCTATTGAGCAATTAACTCACTAGACATTGCCCCCATGTAGCATATTTTGAATATGGGAATATTCACACAGTGCTATTTAAGGGGATTTTTTTTTTTTTTTTTTTTTTTTTAAACAGACAATGAACGGAGGAAGGAAAAACACAGATAACACAAAAAGGTCCATGTGCCTAAAGGCATCCTCCATTCATAACATGTTTGTAACAACTGGATTTAAACTGTTGTAGATTGTAAGTTTGTGGAAAGCAACTCGAGGGAAGTGAATTCCAAAGAGTAGTAGTTCTGGGGATAAATGAAGTTTGATAAGCAGAAGTTCTGCATTGTGGAGGAGAAAGTGTAAATTCATGGGCGCTCTCAGCTGCCCTAGTTCTACGGGGAAAGATGTGGAGAGGCGGCACAATTGAAGCAAGTTCTTCGGAACAATTGCTGTGAAAATATCTGTAGAATAATGCAAGGGATGCAACGTTTCTTCGTATGGATAATGTAGGAAGGTCCTGTGTGATTGCAGGGTTATTGATTAATCTAATAGCTTTATTTTGAATTTTGTCCAACTGCCTCAATGCAACCACTCCACTTCCACTCCACAGAGGTGAACAGTCCATCTGAGAACGCACATGACTTTTATATATTACGGCCAACTGCTCGTCAGTGAAGAATTCTCGAACTCTGTACAGGAGTCCCAGTTTTTTAGAGGCATTCTCAGCAATGCCTCTAACATAATGTGTCCAGCTCAAGTTAGTAGTTAATGTTACACCGAGAATGTCAATACTAGGGGAAGTGGGAATATTTACATCATTAAAAAATATATGGGAGTCAGTGACATTCTGTCGGTTAGAATATTGAATGTACTTGGTTTTCTGTGCATTAAAGGAAACTAGATTCTTTTGTCCCCATTCATTAATTCTAGAAAGGTCCTGGTTCAGAGAAATTGCAGTGTTTATTTTTGAATTTATAAGATCGGGTTGGGTGAAAGAATTGGTAAATGTGAAGGAACTGTGGAGTGTTGAGTCATCTGCGTAGGAATGTATTGGATTATGAGTGATAGATATGAGATCATTGATATGAATGAGGAACAGAGTTGGGGCCAAAACTGATCCCTGGAGAACACCAGCATTTATTGAGTGACATTGAGAATAAAGGCCATCTACCATTACACATATTTTTCTGTTATGAAGATAAGAAGAAATTAGTGGAACTAATGATGCAAGGCCGTAGTGTGACATCTTCGACAATAAGGATTGATGCCAGACTATCAAATGCCTTTGATATATCCAGTGCTATTGTATGTGTTTCACCATGTTGGTCTGTAGCTTGGTTGATTTGATGCGTAAGAAGGCAAAGAATGTCTGCAGTTGATCGACATCGTCTAAAACCATATTGCCTATCACTGATTAATTTATTATTCTCAAGATGCTTAATTATGTGATTATTTAATATAATTTCAAAGACTTTACCAAGAGTGGAAGTTATAGCTATTGGTCTGTAGTTTGATGGATCTGAAGAGGCACCTTTTTTAGGAACTGGATGGATGTTTGCTTCTTTCCAGGATACTGGGAAGCATGAGGTATGAGTACACAGACGGAAAAAATTTGCCAATACAGGAGCGAGCACCAAGGAGCAATTTTTAAGTACTATTGGAGGAATTTCATCAGGACCAGGAGCCTTATCTACTGAGAGATTCTGCAAAATAGTTTTGACATGTCTGGTGTGGATCTTAAGTGAGGGAATTTCAGGCGAATTAAAATTAAGTACAGGGACATCTTGATTTATTTCATCTAAGGCTGAGTTGGTGGAAAAAATATCCGCAAGAAGGTTAGCTTTACCTCGTGGATCACTTACAAGATTGCCAGTCGGAGATTTTAATGGTGGAATGGAGGAAGCAGTAGTGAAGTTGGATTTGAATGAGTTAAGAGTAGACCAAAATATTTTGTTATCATTTGGATTATTTAGAAGTTTATTTGCCTGCTTGTGGAGAAAGTTTGATTTAGTTAGATTTAATACAGTTTTGGCATGATTTCTGATGTTTCTAAAGTAATTAAAGGCTTCATGTGTTTTTGATCTTGTGTATGCATTGTAGGCTATTGCTTTTTGTTCAGTTACTCTAGCACAATTATGGCCGAACCATTTAGGTGAATTAGATCTTTTACTGTACTTTTTATTTATAAAATTTTGTATGTGGCTCAAGGTGGAGTGTGCATCATTAGAAAAGAAAGAGGTCCAGGGAATATCAATAAAGAAATCTTGAAGACCCTCCCAGTCTGCCCTATCGTAATGCCATTTAGTCACCAAAACAGGTTCAGAGTGGGAAGGTGTGGTAGGTGATAGACAGGTGGCCTGTATCAGACAGTGATCAGAAGATCCAAGCGGGGACCTCACTGTAACATCATAATTGTCTGAATTGGTTGTTAAAAATAAGTCCAGTAGGTGGGAATTATGATCAGGATTATCTGGTACACGAGTGGGTTGGTTGACTAGTTGAGTGAGATTAAATGAGTCTGCAAATAGCTCACATTCAAGACCAGCATCATCAGTCCTGGCTGAATGAGTGAGCCATTCAACATTATGGACATTAAAATCACCCAACACAGTGATTTCAGAAGAAGCATTTAAGTTGAGGACACTGAGTTGTGAGGACAGAGAATAAAAAAAAACTTTGCTCTGGAGGAGTATTTGGGGAACGGTAGATGCAACATATGTATTTAAATTTACCAGCAGAAATGAATTTGTATATAGAATAATCAAAATAGGGACAATTGAAACTAGTAACCTCCTCCAGGGCAATTTCAGATTTTGCGAAGCAACATACACCTTTAGGTCTGAAATTTTGGAGCAGTTGATAACCTGGAAAATTAAATCTAGACGTGTCAGATGTGGATGTTACTCGAGTCTCTGTCAAAAAAAGGAGAGTAGGGGATTCTGCTTGAAGAAATTGATGTACCGAATTGATGTTAGAGTGAAGTCCCCTTATATTGCTAAAGAAAAAGCTGCACCGACGAGCAGCTTTGGAACGTTGCAATGCTCTTGACACAGTCGCATGATGACGACCGGGAGGGCCCTGTGTCGATGACCCAACCCTGCCGGGGGTGGATATCCGAGGGACCACCAGGTTTGCTCTTAACAATTGCACTGCCATGATTTATTAGGTAAATATTTATAGTGTTATATGTATGATATGTAGTGGGAAGAGTAGTGTTTTATGGATAGAGGATAGCGATGTAGGGCAATGTCGTGAAGTTGGATGTGTATGTTATATAAAGAGGGTTTTCCTGATACCCCTATGTTTGAGGCAGAAAGATATGTATCCAGCTACCAAGGCCTAGGAGATAAAATGGAATTCAGGCTATTCCCTGAGTTGTTTTCTACTCCTCCAACAATCTTAAAATTTCACCCACTCGAACCCCTTTCAAGATAAATTTGTACATTTTTCGGTAGAAAAATGTCCCGGCCGAAGGCCGGTTACCCTTAAATTACAGGCTCGCTATCGCTCGCCAGGGTAAAATCGACAACTTAATGGCACGAAAGGTCAGAATGGGGCGGAAATTCTTAAAATCACCAAACTAATGGGGCAAACGTCTTAAAATCTCAGGAGCAATGGGGCTAGACATGAGGGAGAAGGGGGTCAAGGAAAAAGTCCTTCAAGTGGAAATCTCCCCTTAACTCCTTCTGTACCGGTGACGTCTTTTTAATTTGATATCAGCTAACTTTTAGACAATTATTGTATGAGGTTTAGGAAGGCTATGTAATAGCTAAAAAGGATTCATTGAGATAGTGTGTAGCCTTTTGATGGGTACACGTCCTTCCTAAGCTCAATAAAATCGTCTAATAGTTGCCAGAATATAAGTACAGTCACCGGTATAGAAGGGGTTAATCAGGGAACAATGAGGATATTTTGTTGGCGTTTCGGTGGGCTTTGTGGTAATGCACTGATATACTAGGTACAGCACAAATTCCATCCCAATAATATCTACCCATTGATACATCGGGATTCGAACCCGGGACCATTGGATTACCAGTCCAGTGGCAAGACCACTCCACCACACCTCCCCTTGTAAGTCTAGGAGGAGGAGGAGGAAGAGGAGGAGGGGGGAGGGGAGGGGGGGGGGGGTGCCACGGAGACTTCGATGGGTAGGTTTCCAGTTGCTGTATATTGACCAGATTTCTTAAGGGGAGGTTTTTAGTGTGTTTCCTAGACTTCCATCAAGCTTGAAAATACACTCCCTTGACCCCCTTTCAAGATAAATCTGTACATTTTTCGGTAGAAAAATTTCCCGGCCCAAGGCCGGTTCCCCTTAAATTACAGGGTCGCTATCGCTCGCCAGGAAAAAATCGACACCTAAATGGCACTAAAGGTCTTAAAAGTGACATAAATGGGGTGAAAGTTCTTAAAATCGCCAAACTAATGGGGCGAACGTCTTAAAATCTCAAAAGCAATGGGCTAAACATGAGGGAGAAAGAGGTAAAGAAAAAAATCCCTCAAGTGGAAATCTCCCCTTAATTAACCCCTTCAGTACCGGTGACTTCTTCATATTTATATTCTGGCAAATCTAGTAGCCGATTTTATTCAGATTAGGCAGGACGTCTACCCATTACAAGGCTACTACATCCTATCCCTATCTCCATCTCTATCAAGGGGAGGTTTTTAGTGTGTTTCCTAGACTTCCATCAAGCTTGAAATTACACCCCCTTGACCCCCTTTCAAGATAAATTTGTACATTTTTCGGTAGAAAAATTTCCCGGCCGAAGGCCGGTTCCTCTTAAATTACAGGCTCGCTATCGCTCGCCAGGAAAAAATCGACACCTAAATGGCACGAAACGTCTTAAAAGTGACCTAAGCGGGGTAAAAGTTCTTAAAATCGCCAAAGTAATGGGCCGAACGTCTTAAAATCTCAAAAGCAATGGGGCTAAACATGAGGGAGACAGGGGGCCAGAACAAAATCCCTCAAGTGGAAATCTCCCCTTAATCCTTTCAGTTACCATATATGCTTCCTAAGCGTCATCAAATCTTCTAAATGCAGCTGAAATGAAATACAAAAAATACGTCATCGGTACTGAAAGGGTTGATCCTCGTTTTCTTTTCTTTTTTTTTTTGGGGGGGGGGGGGGTAGGTCTCTAGGATGTTATTAATACGCAGAGATGAGAGGTGTTATTAGCACATAACACATAACACATAGCACATAACTGTCTCGATGGGTTATCGGTTATAGAGTGTTTAAGGGGGCTCACTGGCTTTTTTTGTTTTTTTATCTTTCTCTCCTTTTCTCTCTTGCCCTGGCTTGTATCCATTCGGCCCCATTCAGCCAACTGTTTTAAGACGGTCTTTCCCATCCAGGTGTCGATTTCTTACTGGCGAGCGATAGCGAGCCAGCATTGTATGGAGAAATCCAGCTTCGCCGGAGAAATTTTTCTATCGGAAAAATGTACAAATGTGTTTAGCTTGCTGTCAAAACAAATATATATATACAGTATATACAGTATATGCTGGCTCGCTACTGCTCGCCAGGAAAATATTGACACCTAGATGGGGTTAAGCATCTTAAAACAGTAGGCTGAATGGGGCCGAATGAATACAAGCCAAAGAGAGAGGGAGAGAAAGAGAAAAAAAGCGAGGTTGGCTCCCTTAAGATCTGTATGTGGTAACCCAGGTTCGAAATCCCGGTAGGATCACATGCTTTCATTAATTTAATTGGGAGGTGTTTGGTGTTGGGAGTGAAATGAATACATTTAGGAACACCCCAAATCATAACCCCTTGAAGCTCTGACGCGTTTTAGCAGTATATTTTGGCTATCATTAGACGATTTTATGCAGCTTAGGAAGGATCTGTGGGCAATTAAAGGGTAAATACTATCTCAATCAACCCTTTGACTTCCGTATACCGTTACTAATCTCAATAAAATCGTCTAATAGTAGCTATAAAACAGCACAGAAACGCGTATTGGAGCTTGAAAGGGTTAATTAACATTAATCCTATATTACAATCCCCAATGCACTTGAATAAAGTAATGAAAGCATTTGGTCCTCCCGGGATTCGAACTCGGGACACCACACCCCGAACGTAAGCATCTAAACCATTACACCACCAACACAGATACAATTATATTATATAGGTTTAATTATTTGTTGGGAATCATGCACGGTGGCGCTAAAAAGTCATGGCTCAGCTGTCATTACGTTTGGCTCGCTCTGTGCTGTATTAATGTCTGTCGGATGTTGAATAGGGTGGGTAAGTGTAAGAAAATAGTTGTATGCTCTGTGCTGTATTAATGTCTGTCGGATGTTGAATAGGGTGGGTAAGTGTAGGAACATAGTTGTATGCTCTGTGCTGTATTAATGTCTGTCGGATGTTGAATAGGGTGGGTAAGTGTAAGAAAATAGTTGTATGCTCTGTGCTGTATTAATGTCTGTCGGATGTTGAATAGGGTGGGTAAGTGTAAGAAAATAGTTGTATGCTCTGTGCTGTATTAATGTCTGTCGGATGTTGAATAGGGTGGGTAAGTGTAAGAAAATAGTTGTATGCTCTGTGCTGTATTAATGTCTGTCAGATGTTGAATAGGGTGGGTAAGTGTAGGAAAATAGTTGTATGCTCTGTGCTGTATTAATGTCTGTCGGATGTTGAATAGGGTGGGTAAGTGTAGGAACATAGTTGTATGCTCTGTGCTGTATTAATGTCTGTCGGATGTTGAATAGGGTGGGTAAGTGTAAGAAAATAGTTGTATGCTCTGTGCTGTATTAATGTCTGTCGGATGTTGAATAGGGTGGGTAAGTGTAGGAACATAGTTGTATAGCTCACTCAAAAAGGAAGAAATCCTGTGTAAATATTGCTGATTCCAATTATTGATCAAAACATAATTAGTGCCGAGACATTACTTATTAGTCCGACTGTACAAGGAGAGGAAGGCGTCTGTGGTTGGCTATATTTTACACCAACACGTTTTTTTTAAAGTTCTATTATTTAACTATTATTATTATTTATGAAGAACACGGATGTTTAATTTTACAAAATTACAAAATTACAGGCTCGCTATCGCTCGCCAGGAAAAAATCGACACCTAAATGGCACGAAAGGTCTTGAAATTGGGCCAAAGGTATTAAAATCGCCAAACTAATGGAAGGAACGTCTTAAAATCTCAAAACTAACATGCTAAACACGAAGGAGAAGGAGGTCCATAAAAAGCGAGTCGTTCCCCCTTCAAGCTATGACATAAATACATACAAATCTATCTATCTATCTATTGCCTGACGCCGTGATCCCCGAAGGGGTGGCCACGAACGAACCGCCCCCATGCACCTCTGTCCCCAGTCAGTCGACGCCCCTCCCCCCAACCAGCACCGCCTTCATTCATGTAGTTCCTCACTCCATCCTTCCACCTCATATTCGGTCTACCTCTCCCCCTCTGTCCCTCCACCTCGCTCTCGTACACCCTCTTAGTCATTCTCTCGCTTTCCATACGTTCCATATGGCCGAACCATCTCAAGTTGTTCCTTTTCACACTTTCCAGCACATCTACCTCCACACCACACCTCCTTCTTACTTCCTCATTAGTCTGTCTATCCCTCCATGTAATTCCGCACGCACTCCTTAAGTAATTCATTTCCACTGCTCTCACTCTTGGTCTGAGTCTCTCAACCAACGTCCATGCTTCGCTTCCGTAAGTCAGTGTCGGGATTACCACACTGTCATGCAAGGACTTCTTCACTTCCATACTGACCACCCTATTTCTTGTTACTGCTTTTAGCGTTCCTACAACCCTCTTCCCCTGTTGTACCCTCTCCCGCACCTCTTCATCCATAGTCCCATCTTTACTCAACACACTGCCCAGATACTTAAAAGAGTTGACGATCTCCATAGCCTGACCGTTCAGCTTCACCTCACACTCTGTGACTTCACCCCTTTCGAAGACCATAACCTTGCTCTTCCCCGTATTTACCTTCAAATTCCGTTTTTCGCACACTGTTCCAAACTCATTTACCAGACCCTGCAACTCCCATTCATTATCACTCATCAGAACTGTATCATCCGCAAACAGCAGTATAGGTAGCTTCCACTCAATTCCCTCCCTTTTCAGCGATACACCAACATCCACTGCTCTTGATAGTATTTCTTTCATAACTCCATCCATATATACAGTAAACAACCACGGGGACATCACACACCCCTGTTTCAAACCAACATTCAGGTCAAAGAACTCGCTCTGCTCACTCTCCACACGTACTGCCGCCTTTGCACCCTCATACATGCTCTTCACTGCTTTCAGCAACTTGCCCTCTACTCCGTATATTCTAAGTACTTTCCACAAACCTTCTCTATCCACTCTGTCATAGGCCTTCTCCAAGTCCATAAAGGCAACATACACCTTTTGTTTCTTCTCCAGATACTTCTCCACAACACAATTCAGGGTAAAAATCTGATCTACACATCCTCTTCCCTTCCTAAAGCCTCCCTGCTCGTCGCCTATCCATTTCTCCGTTCTCACTCTCACTCTCTCAATCACTACCCTACTGTATACCTTCCCTACTACGCTTAGAAGACATATTCCTCGGTGGTTACCACACACTCCTCTTTCCCCTTTGCCCTTATATAGGGGGACTATTATGCCAGTCTTCCAGTCATCGGGTGCACTCCCCTTCTCCCATGCTAGTTTGCACATTTTCCATACCCATTCTATCACTATCTCACCACCATACCTCAACATTTCCCCACACACTCCATCTGTTCCTGGTGCTTTCCCCAACTTCACTCTTTTCATGGCTTCCCACACTTCTGACCTCCTGATCCCCACCTCCTCCTCCACTACTTCTCTTCTTCTCCCTCCCATACCATATCCAGCTATGTTTGCTGGCTCTTCATTCCTTTCATTTAGCAACTCACTGAAGTACTCCCTCCATCTTTCGACTCTCTCTTGCTTCTCGGCTAGCATTCTCCCATTCTTATCTTTCACACCCTTACTGTTTCCCTTGCTACCTTCCCTAACTTTCTTGACTTCTTTCCAGAACAGTTTCTTACTCTCCCTCCATTTTACACTCAGATTCCTTCCAAATTCCTCATCTACTCTTCTCTTACTTTCCTTCACTACTCTCTTCACCACCCTCTTACTCTCCACAAACATACAAATGAATTAATCAATAAACCCCCTGCCTCACCAGACCACTCTTCAAGATTAAGGAGGGTCACCGGCTCTTTTTTTTTTATCTTTCTCTCCATTTTTCTCTTTCCCTGGGTTGTATCCATTCGGCCCCATTCAGCCAACTGTTTTAAGACGTTTATCCCCATCCAGGTGTCGATTTCTTCCTGGCGAGCGATAGCGAGCCAGCATTGTATGGAGAAATCCGGCTTCGCCGGAGAAATTTTTCTATCGAAAAATTTACAAATTTAGCTTGCTGTCAGAACAAATATATATATATGCCGGCTCGCTACCGCTCGCCAGGAAAATATTGACACCTGGATGGGGGTAAACTCTTAAAACTGTAGGCTGAATGGGGCCGAATGGATACAAGCCAAAGAGAGACGGAGAGAAAGATAAAAAAAAAGCGAGGTTGGCTCCCCCTGGGTTAATTTCAGATAAATGTGTAGCAATGGAGTTAGTATTCAATAAAGAATGATTGGATGCCAAAAATATAGAGAGTATGTGAACGAATAATGGAAGACCCCAGGGAAAACCGCCCACGCCAGAAAGTGAAACACGGGTAGCGAATCCCGCAGACTTTATCCCGGTAAACTGGTCCCTTCCAAAACCCACTACTCGCTAAAGGGGAGATTTCCACTGGAGGGATTTTTTTCTGGACCCTTTCTATCTCATGTTTTGTCCCATTGCTTTTGATATTCTAAGACGTTCGCCCCATTAGTTTGGTGATTTTAAGAACCTTCAACCCATTTCTGTCAATTTTAAGACCTTTAGTGCCATTTAGGTGTCGATTTTATCCTGGCGAGCGATAGCGAGCCTGTAATTTAAGAGGAACCGGCTTTGAGCCGGGACATTTTTCTACCGAAAAATGTACACATTTATCTTGAAAGGGGCTCAAGGGGGTGTAATCTTAAGCTTGAAGGATATCTAGGGACCAAACTAAAAACCTGCCCTTAAGGGAGTACTACTCGCTATGTTGGGTCTAATTAAGAATATATTCCTTTATCTTTTAGTTTCCTCCCTAGTGTGACGCATGTCGAGCATGAGCATGCTGTACAGAACGCCCAGTCAGGCCCCACTCTCGCTAGGATCGTCAGGGCAGGAACTTTGGCTGTAGTCTGTGTAGAGTTTCCTAACTCAGTTTATGTGAACCGTTGTACTATAAGTATTATCATTATGTATTTTGTTTTCTTCTAAGTCAACGAGTTCTATTTTATATCATTAGATATAAGTATTGTGTGTGGGACTTATATACAATGATGAGAGAGAGAGTTACGTAACGGGGATCAGTGAGTACGCCACGCGGGCCGGTAGGCCTAATTCCCTCCTTCCTCCTCCCTTCCTCCCTTTCAGCGCGTGGGAAGTTCTTTGTCAATCCCAGATTGAGAGAGTATATGACGTCATGATTGCCAGTGGGCGGTCCTTAAGTAGTTTGAGATATGCCGCTAGAGGGCCGAGTATAAAAAGAGAGGTCTCGCCATTTTTAGATCAGAACTCATCAGGCAAAGCGACCTCTCATATCCCTTGCAACTATCGATATTCTTCCGACTGATGTGAACTTTCTCTACTCTCTGAACAGCCTATTTTCTTCTCTTCTCGTCCCTTTTTAACCAATGACCCCTTTGGTGCAGATTTAGTCAGCCAAAGTATTATCGCTTGAGTTCTCACGAGATAAGTGCCTGTTAGATAGCCTATTTTTGGAAGGGTTAACTAGAATAGGATTGATTGATGTTTGTTGCACTCGTATATGTATTTCCCTGTGTACTATTATTCATGTTCCTGTTTTCTGCTGGTTTAGGTAATGCTAGACTGGGATAGGGTTCCTCGAGTTGTGATTTCCTATGAGTGCTAGGTTGGTTGAACCAGCACAATTGCAACGGAGACGTGGGAAGCCTAGGGGGTCTTTTTGATTGTGTACCGTGGGAGTTTAGCACTGTGTTGCGAGTGAGGGCTTTTGCCTGTGCCACCCAACACTGTGCTATCTCATTTGCTTGACTTTGAGAGGATCGCCAGGAGAGAACCAGATACTAGTGATCTGGATCTCTCAAGAGAGCATCCCGTCAATTACCGTAATTTGGCCGCACAGTCTTAAGGACCTCGCTAGGCTACGAGCCGCTTGCTCAGCCATTGTCTCTTAACCTTAGATATCCCAGCTAGACTTTGCTCGACCAGCAGATACAGTATAGTATTGAAGCTTCTCCTTATGTATATTATTGTTTAAGCACTATTGATTTCATGTGTGGCACGCTTAGCTACTTCAGAGATTAGTGGCCCACGAGCACAATCTTAGTAGGCTATTGCCAGTGCATTGTCGGAGTACTTCTTCTTAATGTTTGCCATATCCTATTGCTTATTCTTATAATTCTTCTTATGTCAATTTAAAGCCTTTAATTACCAGTGAGTTATTCATTAAATTGCTGTTCAAAATCCGATACTTACTTCTTATGAGTATTCGAGAAGCATCTAACTTATCAGAAGATTCCTTGCTTGATGCTCGAGGACTATTGTTTAACGTAACGTAATAGTGCCGATCCGAAGTAGAGGGTGGAGGACTTCTTAAGTTCTTAGTTCAAGGGTGGATTACTTCGGCTTCGGCCAACACTATTCTTTAGTGTTGTAGTACTTTCTTCTTTGTTTGATTGTTGACCAGACTAGATAACTCCCGTCTTGTTATTAGTCTGTTGTGTGAAACGCTAGTACCGAGTTCTTGTATACCCCGTTATAGCAGATAGAACTCTGGAGGGTAGTGGCGTTTTTTGTTCGGCTGGCAGTACTCTGGGGTTGGGATCGTGTGTTTCCGTTGTGGCAGCGAGCCATACTCGAGTCCTGTGTAAGAGCCCTAGTGTACCCGAGTGCCCGGTCGTAACAAATGGCGACCTTGCTTAGGATTTTGTGAACAGTATAATTTTTTGCAGAGTTGTACAACATTTGTTTGTTCGTACTTTAGCGTACATATTGAAGAATATTTTTTTTTTTTTGTAAGGCAATTAGGAGAGCATTTAAGAGACTCCAGTTAATTTAGTAATTAGTGCTTGCATAAGGGAGTTTAACACTTTTGTCTCGAGAAATTTTTGGTGAACTTCAGTATGTCGGGCCCTAGTATTGACGAGGAGCGAGAGATGCTATTTGAGGAGGTGCCGTTAGTAACTAGTGAGGAGGATGCTAGACTTTTTGTGAGTAAGCAGTACCACGTGACGGAGGAGAGGCTGACTGGGGTGAATGTTTATGGCTTGCACCTGATAGCCAAGGTTTTGGGTCTATCCAATGTAGGAGGGATGTCCAAGGGGGAGCTGATTTCCTGGGTGTTGCGTGGGCGACATGGGGTTTCGGAGGAGAGGGCGTTTGGGGGGGTTCCTCCCCAGATCCCCTCTCACTCGACTCCCACAGTGCCGTCCACTCAGTTGCCGGAGGTTAGCACTCTCCCACAGAGGGATGAGCATTGGAAGATTGGAGTGCCCTCGGGCGGTGCGTATGGTGGTTCCCCAGTTCTTGCCCCCCCTCCTTCAGTAGTGGCAGCTCCCTCTTCCGGCCTGTCTCCTGAGATGATATTTAGACTTGAGCTTGCTAAAATTGAGTCTAGGAAGTATGAGATTGAGGCTGAGACTAGGAAGCATGAGATTGAGGTTAGGAGGCAGGAGGATGAGACTAGGAGGCACGAGGCTGAGCTTAGGTACGACTCAGAGAAATATTGTGCTCAAATAGATTTAGATAAGACTCGTGCAGAGTCGACAGGGATTCGGATGGGCCGTGAGGGCCAAGTAAGAGAACAGTCCTTGTCCCACTTAGTCAAGTTGGTGCCGGCATTTAGTGAAACTGAAGTCACAGAATTTTTTAATCGTTTTGAGAAGAAGTGTAGGGAGCATAATTGGCCTGAAGAGAAGTGGGCAGCTCTGGTCTCCTCAAGACTTACGGGTAAGGGTCTGAAGGCTTATGATGCACTGCCTTTAGAGTCTTGCATTGACTACCCAGAATTGAAGAGAGCTGTCCTACGGGCATACGAGTTGCAACCAGAAACATATCGATTGAAGTTTCGGGGTGTTACGAAGACTAGGGAGGCGACCTTTCTTGAACATGCCCGGGACTTAAAAGATGCACTTGCTAACTGGACACGTTCTGAGAAAGCTGAGACGGCCGAACAGTTGACTGAGCTGTTTCTGCTCGAGCAGTTTTATAAGTGTACTGGTGCAGATATGACTTTAACTATTAAAGAAAAGAACCCTAAAACTCTACAGGAGGCAGCTGAGATGGCTGACCTCCGGCTATCATTAATTCGTGGGTGCGGGTCTGCCCAGCGTAGTGAGGCAGGTAACAAGGGGCGTGACACCCCACCCCCCCGAGTTAGTGATATACATTATG
>JBAKBP010032572.1:0-22995 GCA_037953745.1 Lithodes maja
TGCGATTCGGGATTGGGCGAGAGGAGTAGATGGAGTGAAGATTGGGAATATGTGTATATTACTATATTCTGTAGTGGGAGATGTGATTGGCAAAACTGGAGTGCTTTTTGGATTGCAAAAATTCTGAGGTGATGATAGAGTGGGTGGCAGCAGTTTCCATGACTGGCAGATACTTAGCTCTTCATAATAGACGGCTGCTGCAGCTGGTGGGGGGGATGGGATGTATGAGCCGTCTGTAAAGATTGGGGAGTGGTTTGTGAATTTAGTGTGCTGTAGTTCATTGAATAGGTGTTTGGCTTTGGCTGAGTCCTGTGATTTATTGAAGGACAGATGTAGAGTTGTGAAGATCATGTTGGTTAGGGTTACAATGAGCATGATAGAACCACGAGTGCATCTTCTCATGCAGTGGTTAACTCATCTGATTAGTCAGCTGACAATTACCAAAAAACACACCCGCAATCTACCCACACTGATTCTACCCACATACACAAGATCACAATGAGGAACAGAACCCACACAGGCAACTGCACATTAAATGATTTAGATATTATGGAAAAAAGTGTGGTGTGCTTGTTAAGTGTAGTGAAATGAATAAGAGGAGGAGGTATTGTGCGAGTTATCTGTAGTACTTGCGTAAGTGACGCACAAACAAAAACAGTGGGGGAAGCCAGGCATATGAAACATGAGGTACAGAAACTCCTTATCATATTATGCTTACACCGTTCTTGGCCCTCTTCTTTTCCTTCTTTATATTAATTGTGACGCATGTCGAGTATGAGCATGCTGTACAGAACGCCCAGTCAGGCCCCACCCTCGCTAGGATCGTCAGGGCAGGAACTTTGGCTGTAGTCTGTGTAGAGTTTCCTAACTCAGTTTATGTGAACCGTTGTACTATAAGTATTATCATTATGTATTTTGTTTTCTTCTAAGTCAACGAGTTCTATTTTATATCATTAGTTATAAGTATTGTGTGTGGGACTTATATACAATGATGAGAGAGAGAGTTATGTAACGACAGCCAGTGAGCGCGCCACGAGGTGTGTAGGCCTAACTCCCTCCTCCCTTCCTCCCTTCCTCCCTTTCAGCGCGTGGGAAGTTCTTTGTCAATCCCAGATTGAGAGAATATGACGTCATGATTGCCAGTGGGCGGTCCTTAAGTAGTTTGAGATATGCCGCTAGAGGGCCGAGTATAAAAAGAGAGGTTTTTGCCACCATGCTTCAGAACTCATCAGGCAAAGCGACCTCTCATATCCCTTGCAACTATCGATATTCTTCCGACTGATGTGAACTTTCTCTACTCTCTGAACAGCCTATTTTCTTCTCTTCTCGTCCCTTTTTAACCAATGACCCCTTTGGTGCAGATTTAGTCAGCCAAAGTATTATCGCTTGAGTTCTCACGAGATAAGTGCCTGTTAGATAGCCTATTTTTGGAAGGGTTAACTAGAATAGGATTGATTGATGTTTGTTGAACTCGTATATGCATTTCCCTGTGTGCGATTATTCATGTTCCTGTTTTCTGCTGGTTTAGGCAATGCTAGACTGGGATAGGGTTTCTGAGTTGTGATTTCCTATGAGTGCTAGGTTGGTTGAACCAGCACAATTGCAACGGAGACGTGGAACGCCTAGGTGGTCTTTCTGATTGTGTACCGTGGGAGTTTAGCACTGTGTTGCGAGTGAGGGCTTTTGCCTGTGCCACCCAACACTGTGCTATCTCATTTGCTTGACTTTGAGAGGATCGCCAGGAGAGAACCAGATACTAGTGATCTGGATCTCTCAAGAGAGCATCCCGTCAATTACCGTAATTTGGCCGCACAGTCTTAAGGACCTCGCTAGGCTACGAGCCGCTTGCTCAGCCATTGTCTCTTAACCTTAGATATCCCAGCTAGACTTTGCTCGACCAGCAGATACAGCATAGTATTGAAGCTTCTCCTTATGTATATTATTGTTTAAGCACTATTGATTTCATGTGTGGCACGCTTAGCTACTTCAGAGATTAGTGGCCCACGAGCACAATCTTAGTAGGCTATTGCCAGTGCATTGTCGGAGTACTTCTTCTTAATGTTTGCCATATCCTATTGCTTATTCTTATAATTCTTCTTATGTCAATTTAAAGCCTTTAATTACCAGTGAGTTATTCATTAAATTGCTGTTCAAAATCCGATACTTACTTCTTACGAGTATTCGAGAAGCATCTAACATATCAGAAGATTCCTTGCTTGATGCTCGAGGACTATTGTTTAACGTAACGTAATAGTGCCGATCCGAAGTAGAGGGTGGAGGACTTCTTAAGTTCTTAGTTCAAGGGTGGATTACTTCGGCTTCGGCCAACACTATTCTTTAGTGTTGTAGTACTTTCTTCTTTGTTTGATTGTTGACCAGACTAGATAACTCCCGTCTTGTTATTAGTCTGTTGTGTGAAACGCTAGTACCGAGTTCTTGTATACCCCGTTATAGCAGATAGAACTCTGGAGGGTAGTGGCGTTTTTTGTTCGGCTGGCAGTACTCTGGGGTTGGGATCGTGTGTTTCCGTTGTGGCAGCGAGCCATACTCGAGTCCTGTGTAAGAGCCCTAGTGTACCCGAGTGCCCGGTCGTAACAAATGGCGACCTTGCTTAGGATTTTGTGAACAGTATAATTTTTTTTTTGCAGAGTTGTACAACATTTGTTTGTTGGTACTTTAGCGTACATATTGAAGAATATTTTTTTTTTGTAAGGCAATTAGGAGAGCATTTAAGAGACTCCAGTTAATTTAGTAATTAGTGCTTACATAAGGGAGTTTAACACTTTTGTCTCGAGAATTTTTTGTGAACTTCAGTATGTCGGGCCCTAGTACTGACGAGGAGCGAGAGATGCTAAGTGAGGAGGTGCCGTTAGTAACTAGTGAGGAGGATGCTAGACTTTTTGTGAGTAAGCAGTACCATGTGACGGAGGAGAGGCTGACTGGGGTGAATGTTTATGGCTTGCACCTGATAGCCAAGGTTTTGGGTCTATCCAATGTAGGAGGGATGTCCAAGGGGGAGCTGATTTCCTGGGTGTTGCGTGGGCGACATGGGGTTTCGGAGGAGAGGGCGTTTGGGGGGGTTCCTCCCCAGATCCCCTCTCACTTGACTCCCACAGTGCCGTCCACTCAGTTGCCGGAGGTTAGCACTCTCCCACAGAGGGATGAGCATTGGAAGATTGGAGTGCCCTCGGGCGGTGCGTATGGTGGTTCCCCAGTTCTTGCCCCCCCTCCTTCAGTAGTGGCAGCTCCCTCTTCCGGCCTGTCTCCTGAGATGATATTTAAACTCGAGCTTGCTAAAATGGAGAATGAGGCTAGGAAGCAGGAGATGGAGAATGAGTCTAGGAGGCATGAGAAGGAGATTGAGGCTGAGATTAGGAGGCATGAGATTGAGGCTAGGAAGCAGGAGAATGAGACTAGGAGGCACGAGGCTGAGCTTAGATACGACTCAGAGAAATATTGTGCTCAAATAGAGTTAGATAAGACTCGTGCAGAGTCGACAGGGATTCGGATGGGCCGTGAGGGCCAAGTAAGAGAACAGTCCTTGTCCCACTTAGTCAAGTTGGTGCCGGCATTTAGTGAAACTGAAGTCACAGAATTTTTTAATCGTTTTGAGAAGAAGTGTAGGGAGCATAATTGGCCTGAAGAGAAGTGGGCAGCTCTAGTCTCCTCAAGACTTACGGGTAAGGGTCTGAAGGCTTATGATGCACTGCCTTTAGAGTCTTGCATTGACTACCCAGTATTGAAGAGAGCTGTCCTACGGGCATACGAGTTGCAACCGGAAACATATCGATTGAAGTTTCGGGGTGTTACAAAGACTAGGGAGGCGACCTTTCTTGAACATGCCCGGGACTTAAAAGATGCACTTGCTAACTGGACACGTTCTGAGAAAGCTGAGACGGCCGAACAGTTGACTGAGCTGTTTCTGCTCGAGCAGTTTTATAAGTGTACTGGTGCAGATATGACTTTAACTATTAAAGAAAAGAACCCTAAAACTCTACAGGAGGCAGCTGAGATGGCTGACCTCCGGCTATCATTAATTCGTGGGTGCGGGTCTGCCCAGCGTAGTGTGGCAGGTAACAAGGGGCGTGACACCCCACCCCCCCGAGTTAGTGATATACATTATGCAAACAAGTACAAGAGCTATGATACCAAGACTGACCACAAGACTAACACCGTCCCATTTAAGAAGGGGCCGGGCCCTTCCCAGTACCAAGGGAAGCCCAGAGGGGAGTTGGAGTGTTATCTTTGTCATGAAAAGGGGCACTTTGCAAGAGTCTGTCCTAGCAAACCACCTACAGCAGCTGTGTCTTTGGCCTGCAACATTGGTGTGTCTCCGAAGTCTTCTGAGTTTGCCCGGGGCAGTTCGTCAGAGGCTGAGGCACAGCCAATGCAGAAACACCTGAGAGGCTCGAACCCTGCTCAGGATGTTTTTTGCGACCATAGAGGACGGGGTTGCGTGATGTGGGCGGGGCGCAAGCATGGAGTAGAGGTCTTGCGTGATACAGGTGCTTCCCAGACTCTGATGAACAATTTGACTGGCTACCCTATAAATGCGGCTCGGGTGGTAGTGGTGCAGGGTATTAATGCAACTCGGTCATACCCGCTGGTGCGGTTGGAGTTGGAGGTGGATGGTGTGGCACGTGAATTGGATGTTGGGATTGTGGAGAAACTGCCAGTGGAGGGCGTCGACCTTCTTCTCGGCAACGACTTTGCAATGCCCGCTTCTGAGGTTCTACCCTTAGTCGTTGCCGAGAGGCCGGCCGACGTGAGTGGGGGAGAACAAGAGTGTGTCGAGCGGTGCCAGGCACAACCCATGGCGTGTGCTGTCACCCGAGCTCGGGCAGCTAAAGTGTCACAGCCTAGTCCTCCGTCTTCAGACCAGCAGAGGAACGATCAACAGGAGGAGGCTAAAGCTGGAGTTGGTTTTAAGAGTTTTGACTCGGCGGCTCTCCTGGGTGATTCAGTATTGGCACCTATGTTAGAGTCTGGAGAGGCCCCAGGACCTGTCACAGCTAGTGAGGAGGTAGGGCCGGAAGAGACTCCGAGGCAGCAACGTTGCACACGGAGAGAAAAAAGGATTGCTCAGTTTGATATTGGGGAAGGATTTGGGTTGCTTCGGAAGCATCTAGACAGGTTGGTTCCCTCAGATATTTGTAAACTGCAGTTGGAGGATCCGGAAGTTCAGAAGTGTGGTAATGGTGCTGTCGAGATTAAACACGAGGACGGGGAAGCATGTCATGTGAACCTGTTGGAGGAGTTTGTGAGGCAACCACCTGAGCAGCCTACTGTCCCTGCGTTGGTCTGCCGCGGCCAAGGTGGAGAAGGAGAGGGGGGCAGTAGGGCACAGGTGGAGGAGAGTAGGGATTGTCATGTCTCGGCGAAGCAGTGGGCGGGGGACACGAGTCTGGTGGCTGTGGAAGTGCTAGAGCACCTGCCTGAGCAGCAGTGTGCAGCACTCCAGCACCAGCTCGGTTCATACCCCACTGGTCGTGCCGAGCCCCTGAGTCTCACAACTCGGACGGTGCGAGATGTTCCGCAGGCAGGTCATGTGACTGTTGAAAGACCGTTAGCCTCGTTGTTTCGGTGGTTTAAGGTGGGCGACGAGGCTTTGGCATGGTTGCCAGGTCAGGGTCGACCCATGGCTGCCAAGGGTGGTGGTCAAAAGGAGGACATTGAGCAGATTGGTAAGGTCGGCTGTGGTATCGCAGTGCCCGGTCGTCGCATAGCCTCCCAATGCTGCTCTAGTCTAATGCAACAGCCCTACCATAGACCGACTGTATCTGGCCATGTCGCTGAAAGCGGTGATGCTGCGCAGGCAGATGTCGTCACAAGGAATGCGGGGGTGCGCATGTACGGTATCGGCGGGGAAGCCTTAGCAATAATGAACTGTGGGAGTGACTGCACGGGTGGTACTGATTGTCCCTCTCATGACCTGGCTGTTCTAGGGACGAAGGTGGAGAAGGAGGGAGACTACAGGTTAGAAGCTGCGGTCTCGGCTGGGTTGTGGGAGGGCACAAGGCATGTTGTTCGTGGAGACAGTGCAAGGCAGTTATTTACTAGGCTATGGCAGTACTTTCGCATGTTTGTTGCTTCTCCAGGCCTGAGGTACGGGGTAGAATCCGACATGCAGGCTGGAGATAGTGCAAGGCTCAGTTTAATTCCCTGCCGTATAAATCCTGCTCGACAGCCTATGGTGCAAGCAGAGCTGGATTACGTGTGGACGAAGGATCTGAGGGATAAGGAATGTCGTGAGTGGTCGTTGCTTGTAACTTTGTCCGAGCGTGCTAAAGAGGTATGTGGTTTTGTTGTGGACGGGAGTACCTACCAGTGCAATGTTGTGCCTGACGGACTTAAGAATGCACCAGCAACGTGTCAGAGCCTGATGAATGAAAGTGAAAAGGACGATGATGCGCTGGGGCATTTCGAGATCTATGTTCCAGCCTATGGTCCGGTCGGTGTAGTTTACCCAGATCATTACCCTCTCGAGATCTTGGACCAGTTTCACAATCGGAATATGAGGCTGACCAGGTGGTCACTAAGGTTATTGGTATATAACCTGGACATAAGCCATATTGCCGGTTGTGACAACGAGGTTGCATGTGGTCGTTCAGGGGTATATGATCCTGGGTAAATTGACACACGGGTAGCCTCCTGCTTTGGTTTGAGTAGTATTTTGCGCTTGGTGCTTGTTGGCTCGCGGTTGTAGCCCAGCGTATTGGGTCGTAAAGCAGGATTGTTGAGCGTTTGGTATAGAAGAAAATAGGCTGCCCTTATAGTGCAGCCGGAAAAAAACATATTAAAATATAAAAATCATATAAAAACTCTTTCTTTTTGATGAAGATAATTGTATAAGTTTGTCATAGCCTATAAGGTTTGAGTAGTCCACGAACTATCAAACGGCTGAGCTGCTGTAAGCTCGCTCTGGGAGCATGATATTGTGTCTTTTACTATTGTTGGGAGGAGTTATGAAATATGAATTTTTTTTTATAAGATGTGTTTTAGTGATAAACTCAGCGTTGTTTTAGTGCCATGCGGTCGCTGGGTGTGAGGGGTTTGATGGGGTTCTGTATATCAGATTTTAGCTCAGGGTTGAGCAAGTAAAATCTTGGGGGAGGTGTGACGCATGTCGAGTATGAGCATGCTGTACAGAACGCCCAGTCAGGCCCCACCCTCGCTAGGATCGTCAGGGCAGGAACTTTGGCTGTAGTCTGTGTAGAGTTTCCTAACTCAGTTTATGTGAACCGTTGTACTATAAGTATTATCATTATGTATTTTGTTTTCTTCTAAGTCAACGAGTTCTATTTTATATCATTAGTTATAAGTATTGTGTGTGGGACTTATATACAATGATGAGAGAGAGAGTTATGTAACGACAGCCAGTGAGCGCGCCACGAGGTGTGTAGGCCTAACTCCCTCCTCCCTTCCTCCCTTCCTCCCTTTCAGCGCGTGGGAAGTTCTTTGTCAATCCCAGATTGAGAGAATATGACGTCATGATTGCCAGTGGGCGGTCCTTAAGTAGTTTGAGATATGCCGCTAGAGGGCCGAGTATAAAAAGAGAGGTTTTTGCCACCATGCTTCAGAACTCATCAGGCAAAGCGACCTCTCATATCCCTTGCAACTATCGATATTCTTCATACTGATGTGAACTTTCTCTACTCTCTGAACAGCCTATTTTCTTCTCTTCTCGTCCCTTTTTAACCAATGACCCCTTTGGTGCAGATTTAGTCAGCCAAAGTATTATCGCTTGAGTTCTCACGAGATAAGTGCCTGTTAGATAGCCTATTTTTGGAAGGGTTAACTAGAATAGGATTGATTGATGTTTGTTGAACTCGTATATGCATTTCCCTGTGTGCGATTATTCATGTTCCTGTTTTCTGCTGGTTTAGGCAATGCTAGACTGGGATAGGGTTTCTGAGTTGTGATTTCCTATGAGTGCTAGGTTGGTTGAACCAGCACAATTGCAACGGAGACGTGGAACGCCTAGGTGGTCTTTCTGATTGTGTACCGTGGGAGTTTAGCACTGTGTTGCGAGTGAGGGCTTTTGCCTGTGCCACCCAACACTGTGCTATCTCAATTTGCTTGACTTTGAGAGGATCGCCAGGAGAGAACCAGATACTAGTGATCTGGATCTCTCAAGAGAGCATCCCGTCAATTACCGTAATTTGGCCGCACAGTCTTAAGGACCTCGCTAGGCTACGAGCCGCTTGCTCAGCCATTGTCTCTTAACCTTAGATATCCCAGCTAGACTTTGCTCGACCAGCAGATACAGCATAGTATTGAAGCTTCTCCTTATGTATATTATTGTTTAAGCACTATTGATTTCATGTGTGGCACGCTTAGCTACTTCAGAGATTAGTGGCCCACGAGCACAATCTTAGTAGGCTATTGCCAGTGCATTGTCGGAGTACTTCTTCTTAATGTTTGCCATATCCTATTGCTTATTCTTATAATTCTTCTTATGTCAATTTAAAGCCTTTAATTACCAGTGAGTTATTCATTAAATTGCTGTTCAAAATCCGATACTTACTTCTTACGAGTATTCGAGAAGCATCTAACTTATCAGAAGATTCCTTGCTTGATGCTCGAGGACTATTGTTTAACGTAACGTAATAGTGCCGATCCGAAGTAGAGGGTGGAGGACTTCTTAAGTTCTTAGTTCAAGGGTGGATTACTTCGGCTTCGGCCAACACTATTCTTTAGTGTTGTAGTACTTTCTTCTTTGTTTGATTGTTGACCAGACTAGATAACTCCCGTCTTGTTATTAGTCTGTTGTGTGAAACGCTAGTACCGAGTTCTTGTATACCCCGTTATAGCAGATAGAACTCTGGAGGGTAGTGGCGTTTTTTGTTCGGCTGGCAGTACTCTGGGGTTGGGATCGTGTGTTTCCGTTGTGGCAGCGAGCCATACTCGAGTCCTGTGTAAGAGCCCTAGTGTACCCGAGTGCCCGGTCGTAACATAATGACCTTCCTCTGTCAAATCCAAACTCTTCTACTTGACTATTTGCCGACGATAGTTTGATGTTTAGGCCCTACTGACTAGAGACGACTGTGGACTTATCCAGCCCAACTTAAACGCCCTCGAACATTGGGAGAACACTGGCAGATGTCTTTCCACCCCGATAAATGTAAACTTCTCCGCTTTACCCGCTCCCGATCACCCATCACTTTCAATTACACATTACACAACCAACCACTAGAATCAGTTCCTTCATACAAATATCTTGGCATCCACCTCTCCACCAACCTAAGATTCAACACCCACATTCATCATGTGGAAAGTACTTAGAATATACGGAGTAGATGGCAAGTTGCTGAAAGCAGTGAAGAGCATGTATGAGGGTGCAAAGGCGGCAGTACGTGTGGAGAACGAGCAGAGCGAGTTCTTTGACCTGAGTGTTGGGTTGAAACAGGGGTGTGTGATGTCCCCGTGGTTGTGTACTGTATATGTGGATGGAGTCATTAAAGAAATACTAGGAAGAGCAGTGGATGTTGGTGTATCGCTGAAAAGGGAGGGAAATGAGTGGAAGCTGCCTATACTGCTGTTTGCGGATGATACAGTTCTGATGAGCGATAATGAATGGGAGTTGAAGGGTTTGGTAAATGAGTTTGGAACAGTGTGCGAAAAACGGAATTTGAAGGTAAATGTGGGGAAGAGCAAGGTTATGGTCTTCGAAATGGGGTGAAGTCACAGAGTGTGAGGTGAAGTTGAATGGTAAGGATATGGAGATCATCAGCTCTTTTAAGTATCTGGGCAGTGTGTTGAGTAAAGATGGGACTATGGAGGAGGAAGTTCGGGAGAGGGTACAACAGGGGAAGAGGGTTGTAGAAACGTTGAAAGCAGTAACAAGAAATAGGGTGGTCAGTATGGAAGTGAAGAAGTCCTTGCATGACAGTGTGGTAATCCCGACACTAACTTACGGAAGCGAAGCATGGACGTTCGGGAAGAGACTCAGACCAAGAGTGAGAGCGGTGGAAATGAGTTACTTGAGAATTGCGTGCGGAGTTACATGGAGGGATAGACAGACAAATGAGGAAGTAAGAGGGAGGTGTGGTGTGGAGGTAGATGTGGTGGAAAGTGTGAAAAGGAACAACTTGAGATGGTTCGGCCATATGGAACGTATGGAAAGAGAGAGATTGACTAAGAGGGTGTACGAGAGCGAGGTGGAAGGACAGCGAGGGAGAGGTGCACCGAAGGAGAGGTGGAAGGATGGAGTGAGGAAGTATATGAATGAAGGCGGTGCTGGTTGGGAGGAGGGGCGTCAACTGACTGGGGACAGAGGTGCATGATGCCGGTTCGTTCGTGGCCACCCCTTCGGGGATCACGGCGTCAGGCAATAGATAGATAGATAGATTCATCACATACAAAGTCAGGCAAACCGCACACTAGGGTTCTTGAGGAGGAATTTACACAATTGTACACGAGACATCAAACACATAGCATATAACACCCTTGTTCGCCCAACACTGGAGTACTGCGCCGCAGTTTGAGATCCATACACACAATCTAACATTAACACACTTGAAAAAATTAACACAAAGGCAGCCAGGTTCATCACACACAATTACACGCAAACCCCAGGCATCACAACCCGTATAAAAAAATCAAATAAATATGGAAACGCTTAACACACGAAGACTCAGGCACAGGCTCACAGTAATGTATAAAATCACACACAATTATATTGACATTAAAAAACATGAATACCTACACAACTCAAACACCCGCAACACTCATAACACACACTCTCATAAGTACCAAACACAACAACACTAATATGGGCGGGTGCCCAACCCCGAAAGGGGTTGAAATAGGGGATCTATCCCCCCGCTAAAGGCGGCTTTCTAGGGCCCTTCCTAGCTGATGCTGAGAGGATTGGGTTCTAGTCATGTGGTGATGGGCTGGTCTATCAGAGTGAGAGCTGAGCAATCTCTGCCATACCCATAGCTTACTCTGACTATTCCTTTAACTTATATATTTTCTAGGTCTCAAGTGACGGCGTCTCTTCCGTGGACCTCCCAATCTACCAAGATTGGAAGCCAAAGCGTCACATTTTTCCCTTGCCCCTCAACTTTCTCTTCATAATTGCTGAGGGGCACAGGGCCCTGGGTGGGGCTTTGGTTTCCCGGGCGTTTCCGCACCCTCCTCAGCTCCCCGCCATGGAGTGGCTTCGGTCACCCAGGTGTGACGCATGTCGAGTATGAGCATGCTGTACAGAACGCCCAGTCAGGCCCCACTCTCGCTAGGATCGTCAGGGCAGGAACTTTGGCTGTAGTCTGTGTAGAGTTTCCTAACTCAGTTTATGTGAACCGTTGTACTATAAGTATTATCATTATGTATTTTGTTTTCTTTTAAGTCAACGAGTTCTATTTTAAATCATTATATATAAGTATTGTGTGTGGGAGATTTATATATATATAATGATGTGATGAGAGAGAGCGAGTTATGTAACGGAGGACAGTGTGCGCGCCACGAGGTGTGTAGGCCTCACTCCCTCCTCCCTCCTTCCCCCCTCCCTCCCCCCTCATCAAGAGCGTGGGAATCCTTTGTCGATCCCAGATTGAGAGAGAGAATGTGACGTCATGATTGCCGTTATGCTCGCTACGGGGCCGAGTATAAAAAGGGAGGTCTCGCCATTTTTAGATCAGAACTCATCAGGCAAAGCGACCTCTCATATCCCTTGCAACTATCGATGTTCTTCCGACTGATGTGAACTTTCTCTACTCTCTGAACAGCCTATTTTCTTCTCTTCTCGTCCCTTTTTGACCAGTGACCCCTTTGGTGCAGATTTAGTCAGCCAAAGTATTATCGCTTGAGTTCTCACGAGATAGGTGCCTGTTGGGTAGCCTATTTTTGGAGGGGTTAACTAGAGTAGGATTGATTGATGTTTGTTGCACTCGTATATGTATTTCCCTGTGTACTATTATTCATGTTCCTGTTTTCTGCTGGTTTAGGTAATGCTAGACTGGGATAGGGTTCCTCGAGTTGTGATTTCCTATGAGTGCTAGGTTGGTTGAACCAGCACAATGGCAACGGAGACGTGGGAAGCCTAGGGGGTCTTTTTGATTGTGTACCGTGGGAGTTTAGCACTGTGTTGCGAGTGAGGGCTTTTGCCTGTGCCACCCAACACTGTGCTATCTCATTTGCTTGTCTTTGAGAGGATCGCCAGGAGAGAACCAGATACTAGTGATCTGGATCTCTCAAGAGAGCATCCCGTCAATTACCGTAATTTGGCCGCACAGTCTTAAGGACCTCGCTAGGCTACGAGCCGCTTGCTCAGCCATTGTCTCTTAACCTTAGATATCCCCGCTAGACTTTGCTCGACCAGCAGATACAGTATAGTATTGAAGCTTCTCCTTATGTATATTATTGTTTAAGCACTATTGATTTCATGTGTGGCACGCTTAGCTACTTCAGAGATTAGTGGCCCACGAGCACAATCTTAGTAGGCTATTGCCAGTGCATTGTCGGAGTACTTCTTCTTAATGTTTGCCATATCCTATTGCTTATTCTTATAATTCTTCTTATGTCAATTTAAAGCCTTTAATTACCAGTGAGTTATTCATTAAATTGCTGTTCAAAATCCGATACTTACTTCTTACGAGTATTCGAGAGGCATCAAACTTATCAGAAGATTCCTTGCTTGATGCTCGAGGACTATTGTTTAACGTAACGTAATAGTGCCGATCCGAAGTAGAGGGTGGAGGACTTCTTAAGTTCTTAGTTCAAGGGTGGATTACTTCGGCTTCGGCCAACACTATTCTTTAGTGTTGTAGTACTTTCTTCTTTGTTTGATTGTTGACCAGACTAGATAACTCCCGTCTTGTTATTAGTCTGTTGTGTGAAACGCTAGTACCGAGTTCTTGTATACCCCGTTATAGCAGATAGAACTCTGGAGGGTAGTGGCGTTTTTTGTTCGGCTGGCAGTACTCTGGGGTTGGGATCGTGTGTTTCCGTTGTGGCAGCGAGCCATACTCGAGTCCTGTGTAAGAGCCCTAGTGTACCCGAGTGCCCGGTCGTAACAAATGGCGACCTTGCTTAGGATTTTGTGAACAGTATAATTTTTTGCAGAGTTGTACAACATTTGTTTGTTGGTACTTTAGCGTACATATTGAAGAATTTTTTTTTTGTAAGGCAATTAGGAGAGCATTTAAGAGACTCCAGTTAATTTAGTAATTAGTGCTTGCATAAGGGAGTTTAACACTTTTGTCTCGAGAATTTTTTGGTGAACTTCAGTATGTCGGGCCCTAGCACTGACGAGGAGCGAGAGATGCTATTTGAGGAGGTGCCGTTAGTAACTAGTGAGGAGGATGCTAGACTTTTTGTGAGTAAGCAGTACCACGTGACGGAGGAGAGGCTGACTGGGGTGAATGTTTATGGCTTGCACCTGATAGCCAAGGTTTTGGGTCTATCCAATGTAGGAGGGATGTCCAAGGGGGAGCTAATTTCCTGGGTGTTGCGTGGGCGACATGGGGTTTCGGAGGAGAGGGCGTTTGGGGGGGTTCCTCCCCAGATCCCCTCTCACTCGACTCCCACAGTGCCGTCCACTCAGTTGCCGGAGGTTAGCACTCTCCCACAGAGGGATGAGCATTGGAAGATTGGAGTGCCCTCGGGCGGTGCGTATGGTGGTTCCCCAGTTCTTGCCCCCCCTCCTTCAGTAGTGGCAGCTCCCTCTTCCGGCCTGTCTCCTGAGATGATATTTAAACTCGAGCTTGCTAAAATGGAGAATGAGGCTAGGAAGCAGGAGATGGAGAATGAGGCTAGGAAGCAGGAGATGGAGAATGAGACTAGGAGGCAGGAGAATGAGACTAGGAGGCATGAGATTGAGGCGGAGAATGAGACTAGGAGGCACGAGGCTGAGCTTAGGTACGACTCAGAGAAATATCGTGCTCAGATAGACTTAGATAAGACTCGTGCAGAGTCGACAGGGATTCGGATGGGCCGGGAGGGCCAAGTAAGAGAACAGTCCTTGTCTCACTTAGTCAAATTGGTGCCGGCATTTAGTGAAACTGAAGTCACAGAATTTTTTAATCGTTTTGTGTAGGGAGCATAATTAGGCTCTGAAGAAGAAAGTAGGGCAGTCTCTAGTCTCCTCCAGACTTACCGGGTAAGGAGTCTGAAGGCTTATGATGCACTGCCTTTAGAGTCTTGCATTGACTACCCAGTATTGAAGAGAGCTGTCCTACGGGCATACGAGTTGCAACCAGAAACATATCGATTGAAGTTTCGGGGTGTTACGAAGACTAGGGAGGCGACCTTTCTTGAACATGCCCGGGACTTAAAAGATGCACTTGCTAACTGGACACGTTCTGAGAAAGCTGAGACGGCCGAACAGTTGACTGAGCTGTTTCTGCTCGAGCAGTTTTATAAGTGTACAGGTGCAGATATGACTTTAACTATTAAAGAAAAGAACCCTAAAACTCTACAGGAGGCAGCTGAGATGGCTGACCTCCGGCTATCACTAATTCGTGGGTGCGGGTCTGCCCAGCGTAGTGAGGCAGGTAACAAGGGGCGTGACGCCCCACCCCCCCGAGTTGGTGATATACATTATGCAAACAAGTACAAGAGCTATGATACCAAGACTGACCACAAGACTAGCACCGTCCCATTTAAGAAGGGGCCGGGCCCTTCCCAGTACCAAGGGAAGCCCAGAGGGGAGTTGGAGTGTTATCATTGTCATGAAAAGGGGCACTTTGCAAGAGTCTGTCCTAGCAAACCACCTACAGCAGCTGTGTCTTTGGCCTGCAACATTGGTGTGTCTCCGAAGTTTTCTGAGTTTGCCCGGGGCAGTTCGTCAGAGGCTGAGGCACAGCCAATGCAGAAACACCTGAGAGGCTCGAACCCTGCTCAGGATGTTTTTTGCGACCATAGAGGACGGGGTTGCGTGATGTGGGCGGGGCGCAAGCATGGAGTAGAGGTCTTGCGTGATACAGGTGCTTCCCAGACTCTGATGAACAATTTGACTGGCTACCCTATAAATGCGGCTCGGGTGGTAGTGGTGCAGGGTATTAATGCAACTCGGTCATACCCGCTGGTGCGGTTGGAGTTGGAGGTGGATGGTGTGGCACGTGAATTGGATGTTGGGATTGTGGAGAAACTGCCAGTGGAGGGCGTCGACCTTCTTCTCGGCAACGACTTTGCAATGCCCGCTTCTGAGGTTCTACCCTTAGTCGTTGCCGAGAGGCCGGCCGACGTGAGTGGGGGAGAACAAGAGTGTGTCGAGCGGTGCCAGGCACAACCCATGGCGTGTGCTGTCACCCGAGCTCGGGCAGCTAAAGTGTCACAGCCTAGTCCTCCGTCTTCAGACCAGCAGAGGAACGATCAACAGGAGGAGGCTAAAGCTGGAGTTGGTTTTAAGAGTTTTGACTCGGCGGCTCTCCTGGGTGATTCAGTATTGGCACCTATGTTAGAGTCTGGAGAGGCCCCAGGACCTGTCACAGCTAGTGAGGAGGTAGGGCCGGAAGAGACTCCGAGGCAGCAACGTTGCACACGGAGAGAAAAAAGGATTGCTCAGTTTGATATTGGGGAAGGATTTGGGTTGCTTCGGAAGCATCTAGACAGGTTGGTTCCCTCAGATATTTGTAAACTGCAGTTGGAGGATCCGGAAGTTCAGAAGTGTGGTAATGGTGCTGTCGAGATTAAACACGAGGACGGGGAAGCATGTCATGTGAACCTGTTGGAGGAGTTTGTGAGGCAACCACCTGAGCAGCCTACTGTCCCTGCGCTGGTCTGCCGCGGCCAAGGTGGAGAAGGAGAGGGGGGCAGTAGGGCACAGGTGGAGGAGAGTAGGGATTGTCATGTCTCGGCGAAGCAGTGGGCGGGGGACACGAGTCTGGTGGCTGTGGAAGTGCTAGAGCACCTGCCTGAGCAGCAGTGTGCAGCACTCCAGCACCAGCTCGGTTCATACCCCACTGGTCGTGCCGAGCCCCTGAGTCTCACAACTCGGGCGGTGCGAGATGTTCCGCAGGCAGGTCATGTGACTGTTAAAAGACCGTTAGCCTCGTTGTTTCGGTGGTTTAAGGTGGGCGACGAGGCCTTGGCATGGTTGCCAGGTCAGGGTCGACCCATGGCTGCCAAGGGTGGTGGTCAAAAGGAGGACATTGAGCAGATTGGTAAGGTCGGCTGTGGTATCGCAGTGCCCGGTCGTCGCATAGCCTCCCAATGCTGCTCTAGTCTAATGCAACAGCCCTACCATAGACCGACTGTATCTGGCCATGTCGCTGAAAGCGGTGATGCTGCGCAGGCAGATGTCGTCACAAGGAATGCGGGGGTGCGCATGTACGGTATCGGCGGGGAAGCCTTAGCAATAATGAACTGTGGGAGTGACTGCACGGGTGGTACTGATTGTCCCTCTCATGACCTGGCTGTTCTAGGGACGAAGGTGGAGAAGGAGGGAGACTACAGGTTAGAAGCTGCGGTCTCGGCTGGGTTGTGGGAGGGCACAAGGCATGTTGTTCGTGGAGACAGTGCAAGGCAGTTATTTACTAGGCTATGGCAGTACTTTCGCATGTTTGTTGCTTCTCCAGGCCTGAGGTACGGGGTAGAATCCGACATGCAGGCTGGAGATAGTGCAAGGCTCAGTTTAATTCCCTGCCGTATAAATCCTGCTCGACAGCCTATGGTGCAAGCAGAGCTGGATTACGTGTGGACGAAGGATCTGAGGGATAAGGAATGTCGTGAGTGGTCGTTGCTTGTAACTTTGTCCGAGCGTGCTAAAGAGGTATGTGGTTTTGTTGTGGACGGGAGTACCTACCAGTGCAATGTTGTGCCTGACGGACTTAAGAATGCACCAGCAACGTGTCAGAGCCTGATGAATGAAAGTGAAAAGGACGATGATGCGCTGGGGCATTTCGAGATCTATGTTCCAGCCTATGGTCCGGTCGGTGTAGTTTACCCAGATCATTACCCTCTCGAGATCTTGGACCAGTTTCACAATCGGAATATGAGGCTGACCAGGTGGTCACTAAGGTTATTGGTATATAACCTGGACATAAGCCATATTGCCGGTTGTGACAACGAGGTTGCATGTGGTCGTTCAGGGGTATATGATCCTGGGTAAATTGACACACGGGTAGCCTCCTGCTTTGGTTTGAGTAGTATTTTGCGCTTGGTGCTTGTTGGCTCGCGGTTGTAGCCCAGCGTATTGGGTCGTAAAGCAGGAGTTGAGCGTTTGGTATAGAAGAAAAATAGGCTGCCCTTATAGTGCAGCCGGAAAAAAACATATTAAAATATAAAAATCATATAAAAACTCTTTCTTTTTGATGAAGATAATTGTATAAGTTTGTCATAGCCTATAAGGTTTGAGTAGTCCACGAACTATCAAACGGCTGAGCTGCTGTAAGCTCGCTCTGGGAGCATGATATTGTGTCTTTTACTATTGTTGGGAGGAGTTATGAAATGTGAATTTTTTTTTTTATAAGATGTGTTTTAGTGATAAACTCAGCGTTGTTTTAGTGCCATGCGGTCGCTGGGTGTGAGGGGTTTGATGGGGTTCTGTATATCAGATTTTAGCTCAGGGTTGAGCAAGTAAAATCTTGGGGGAGGTGTGACGCATGTCGAGTATGAGCATGCTGTACAGAACGCCCAGTCAGGCCCCACTCTCGCTAGGATCGTCAGGGCAGGAACTTTGGCTGTAGTCTGTGTAGAGTTTCCTAACTCAGTTTATGTGAACCGTTGTACTATAAGTATTATCATTATGTATTTTGTTTTCTTTTAAGTCAACGAGTTCTATTTTAAATCATTATATATAAGTATTGTGTGTGGGAGATTTATATATATATAATGATGTGATGAGAGAGAGCGAGTTATGTAACGGAGGACAGTGTGCGCGCCACGAGGTGTGTAGGCCTCACTCCCTCCTCCCTCCTTCCCCCCTCCCTCCCCCCTCATCAAGAGCGTGGGAATCCTTTGTCGATCCCAGATTGAGAGAGAGAATGTGACGTCATGATTGCCGTTATGCTCGCTACGGGGCCGAGTATAAAAAGGGAGGTCTCGCCATTTTTAGATCAGAACTCATCAGGCAAAGCGACCTCTCATATCCCTTGCAACTATCGATGTTCTTCCGACTGATGTGAACTTTCTCTACTCTCTGAACAGCCTATTTTCTTCTCTTCTCGTCCCTTTTTGACCAGTGACCCCTTTGGTGCAGATTTAGTCAGCCAAAGTATTATCGCTTGAGTTCTCACGAGATAGGTGCCTGTTGGGTAGCCTATTTTTGGAGGGGTTAACTAGAGTAGGATTGATTGATGTTTGTTGCACTCGTATATGTATTTCCCTGTGTACTATTATTCATGTTCCTGTTTTCTGTTGGTTTAGGTAATGCTAGACTGGGATAGGGTTCCTCGAGTTGTGATTTCCTATGAGTGCTAGGTTGGTTGAACCAGCACAATGGCAACGGAGACGTGGGAAGCCTAGGGGGTCTTTTTGATTGTGTACCGTGGGAGTTTAGCACTGTGTTGCGAGTGAGGGCTTTTGCCTGTGCCACCCAACACTGTGCTATCTCATTTGCTTGTCTTTGAGAGGATCGCCAGGAGAGAACCAGATACTAGTGATCTGGATCTCTCAAGAGAGCATCCCGTCAATTACCGTAATTTGGCCGCACAGTCTTAAGGACCTCGCTAGGCTACGAGCCGCTTGCTCAGCCATTGTCTCTTAACCTTAGATATCCCCGCTAGACTTTGCTCGACCAGCAGATACAGTATAGTATTGAAGCTTCTCCTTATGTATATTATTGTTTAAGCACTATTGATTTCATGTGTGGCACGCTTAGCTACTTCAGAGATTAGTGGCCCACGAGCACAATCTTAGTAGGCTATTGCCAGTGCATTGTCGGAGTACTTCTTCTTAATGTTTGCCATATCCTATTGCTTATTCTTATAATTCTTCTTATGTCAATTTAAAGCCTTTAATTACCAGTGAGTTATTCATTAAATTGCTGTTCAAAATCCGATACTTACTTCTTACGAGTATTCGAGAGGCATCTAACTTATCAGAAGATTCCTTGCTTGATGCTCGAGGACTATTGTTTAACGTAACGTAATAGTGCCGATCCGAAGTAGAGGGTGGAGGACTTCTTAAGTTCTTAGTTCAAGGGTGGATTACTTCGGCTTCGGCCAACACTATTCTTTAGTGTTGTAGTACTTTCTTCTTTGTTTGATTGTTGACCAGACTAGATAACTCCCGTCTTGTTATTAGTCTGTTGTGTGAAACGCTAGTACCGAGTTCTTGTATACCCCGTTATAGCAGATAGAACTCTGGAGGGTAGTGGCGTTTTTTGTTCGGCTGGCAGTACTCTGGGGTTGGGATCGTGTGTTTCCGTTGTGGCAGCGAGCCATACTCGAGTCCTGTGTAAGAGCCCTAGTGTACCCGAGTGCCCGGTCGTAACACAGGCTTTATTGTGGTCGGCGGGGAGGGTTCTGTGGGGGCACTCGGTTGTGGCCTTGGAATTGCTCGGGGCCTTGGGGCTGTTCGGCCAGGCAGCTTGGGGAACAACAACAACAACAACAACCACACTAATATTGACTTCTACAAACACTCATTCTTTCTACGAACCATACGGGATTGGAACAGTCTCCCAGAAGATACAATAAATAGCCCTACACTAGACACATTCAACCACAGAATAAACGAACATTTCGCCCACATCACACACACACCATAAACCCTCCCCTTAGCTATCCTCATCCTATATCCTGACCCACCATCCTCCACCCTAATACCCTTATATGTGTGATATGCGCAAGTCCAGCGCCCTACACATTATAAATCGAGATCGAGATCGAGATTATGTGGCCTTCCCTGGGCTCAACTGGTGCCTACAATCTTCCCAGTAGGCCATGCCTACTTTAAGCAAAATTTTCCTGTCGCTTACAATGTCGAGATCCTTAGTGTATCTGTTTGTGCTAACCTCAGTTGGACATCAAGTTTGTGAATTTTTCACTGACAAGAAACTAGCCATACTATAATTATAAAGGTCATGTGCGTTCTCAAGCTGAATATTGCTTGCCTTTCTTGAGTAGATGTGGAGAGGTGGCGCTCGAGACAGATAAAATACAAAACAGAACAACTTGAATTGAATCACTTCTCTCATGTCAGTCACCTAAAACGCCATAAAGACGACCGAAGTGTCATCCGACGTAAGGGACAATTTCCCACAGACCCTGACTATGCACCATTCACCAACAACCAGACAAAGCACATCATCAACAATCTCAAGCACTCACCCACCTGTGGCCTAGACAACATAAGCAACATACACCTCAGAGGACACAAGCCATACAAGCACTCACTAACACAGTGTTATTTACTATTTTTTCAAGAGAGCCAAAAGCTCAGGACATATTCAGAGTGAGAGCCGCATAAGCCATAAGGCAAATAAGCCACAAGGATAAGCAGAAACAAAAATATATATAGGAACTAAATTACATATTTGTGTCGGTTTCCATAGCCACAGATGTAAAGAACAAGACTAGTAATAATTTGTATATTGAAATTCTTTAGTAAAAATAAATTATATTAAAACTCTTGACTTTACTAATATAAATTGAAAACATAAACATTTTCATTTAATGTTGTGATGACCGGAAATGAGCCAGATGTTCTTTTACTTTCTCCATGCTGTACTTGTAATTTGTCACTGCTATTCTTGTTAGGATATCCAGATATGCATTAGTGACTCTATTTCTCTGTTTCCTCTTCACAATATTCATAATTGAAAATGTAGATTCACAAGTGTATGTGCTCACAAAATAGCTGCATCATAAGCCATAATGCAAATAAACCACAAAGATAAGCAGAAACAAATATATATCAGAACTCAATTACATATTTTGTGGATTTCCATAGCCACAGATTTGTAGAACAAGCTAGACTAGTAACATTTATTATATTGAAATTCTTTAGTAAAAATATATTATATTGAAATTATCTCTCTCTCTCTCTCCTCTCTTGCGAGCCGTCAATCAGGTCATTGCGAGCCGCCACTGGCTCGCGAGCCGCGCAATGAAGACCACTGCGTGACTAACATATCAAACTAGTTATTCACACAACACAATACCAGACATCTGGAAGCTTGGTGTCATCAGTACATTCACACAACACAATACCAGACATCTGGAAGCATGGTGTCATCATTACAATCCCCAAACCCAACAAAGACCCGACGCTACCCCCTCACACCGCCCTATCACACTCATTTGCACTCTCTCCAAAGTCATAGAATGCCTTGTACTACAACTGACTACACACGCTCCAACACAACATGGCTTCAGGCCACTGCACTTTACAAACACTCTTCTTACAGACCTTACACAAAGAGCCTTTGATGGCATCAACTCAGCCAGACCACCACACAGATCACTACTTGCCACACTCGACCTTAGTAAAGCCTTCGATGCCATCCCCCGCCACAACCTAACAAACAAAATCTACTACACAAACATGCACAACACAAAAAGTGGCTGGCCAACTTCTTAGCAGGCAGATGTTCACATGTATCTTTTGCCGGTCAGTCATCTAGCATCAGAAATTTCCTCAAACGGAGTCCCGCAAGGATCCGTCCTGTCGCCCGCACTCTTCAATCTGTACATGTATGATATAAATACACCCAATACACACCAAATAAACATAGCCTCCTACGCAGACGACATAACACTCACATGCACACACCAAAACCTAGACACAGCAACACCTCTTCAACCCTATCTCAACACATTACATGACTGGTGCACTACAAACAGACTCAATTTAGCCCCAGCCAATTCCACCGCAACCCTCCTCACAAGCTGGACAGCAGAACACAAATACACGCCGCAGCTCACCATAAACACACCCCTAACACACACACACTTACCCAAAATCCTAGGAGTAACATATGATCCTCTAATGACATTCAAACAGCATACCACAAACATAAAAATAAACCGACACCCAGACTTAACGCCCTCAGGTCACTTGCCCACACAAAATGTGGACATCAACAAAGAAACCACCACCACAGTTTACAAACAATACATGAGATCAGTGATGGAATATGTAAGCCCTGCCTGGGTTTCTAACCTAGCTGAAACACATCGCAAGACCTTACAGACTATTAAAAATAAAGCCCTAAAAATCATCACAGGCTGCACAGCTACTACACCTACAGATCACTTACGGCACATCAAGAAACCAAAGTCCTCAAAGTCAAAGACCATCTGGACATGAGAGGCACTCAATTCCAGATGCGGGCACCATCCAGCTCTTCTGAACTATCAGAAGAGAGTGGATGACTCCGTCGTCGACACCTGCCCAGGATGTAACACAGCACCCCATACCATTAAACACATCATAGAAGACTGCATTTCACACAATCACTTACGCCAACAACACAACCTACACTCCTTGAGAGCTCTGTGGAAAAGCCAGACCGTGGCCATGGCCTTCCTTAGGGACTCGGGGCTGTTCGGCCGGGCAGCTTAGGGAACGACAACAACAACAACAACTTGAATTATCATTATCATATTAATGAATTCCCCCCTTTATATATAAACAGAAAAGTTGCATCCCTTGCATTATTTTATGGTAAGTGTTCAGTTGAACTTGCTGCACTTGTGCCACCTTTTTGCATTCTTTCCCGTCATATTAAGGCATCTGTTTGTGTCTATGACTTAACAATAATTCCTCCACATTGCAAAAATCATTTATACCCCGAACAACATCTCTTTGGAACTTTCTTCCTCAGAGTACATATATTTCCACCATCTTTCAATCAACAACAGTTTTTCAAGTTTTACATTATATATTATATTATAGACTACAGTAGATCTGGACTGGACACGAAAATGCAACTTTGCAGTAAGGGACCCAAAATCGGAGAACAAACCCTCAAGTTGGAACCTCGAAACAGCGAAAACATCACATTTTTGCGGTTTCGAGGTTCGAACTAGAGGGTTCGTTTTCCGATTTTGGGTCCCTTACTGCAAAGTTCCATTTTCGTGTCAAGTCCCGATCTACTGTAGT
>JBAKBP010032573.1:0-22989 GCA_037953745.1 Lithodes maja
CTACCTATAACCGAAGGTGCTTGGTTATGGTATGCAAAGTAAGGTGGTAAGAGAAGTTACAGCTTACGTTACTTTAATCAATAAATGTCAGGCACTCCTGCATGAAAGAAAGTGCACTAAAGTCCTTCAACACCAACAAGGAATCTTCTTTAAATGTTAGATGCTATCAAGATGCTCGAATCGGAAATGGAACCCAAAAAGGCAGGCAGCGGAACAATGCTCGTGCAGGCTATGCACACAAAAAGGCAGGATATATAATGCAGTCGGAGCCAAGAATCTCCTAAACGCTACAACAATAATAATAATCGCCACGACAATGCAGTATTCCTATCAACAAAAAGAGCCTAAGTCGTTTGTGTCTCAATACATCAAACTAGGCTGCGAAATGCCTGTGTAATCATAAACGGGTATGCATAATAAGAGAAATTGGTTTAATATACTTAATGTCTACTATAACTGAAGTCTAGCTAAAGTCAATGATACCAGATACTGGTGCGCATGGCATGCCGCATAGCCTAGTGCAAATCTCAAGTCTGTGCGTCAAGTATTACGTTAGAGTGAAGGGTAGCTCTCTTGAGAAACCTTAATACCGAAGTATTAAGCGTTCTCCTGGCGTACCTCAAAGACAAACAACCGAGCTTAGAACAGTGCAGAATGGTATAGGCAAAAAGCCCTCATTCGTGCATGCTCTACTCTCAATGGCACACAGACTAGAATTTACCCAATCAACTCCAGTTCTCAGGTATGTCGTGCAGCTTTTAACTAAAGCCAGCACCCATCGGAAACAATACCTTATAATATCAGACTCCTAGTCTAGCATTATCTAATCCAGCAGAACACTAATAATTAGAGGAAGCGGGTACTGAACAATATGGATGCCAACCAATGCTTCGTGATCAACTTATCTTTACAACTAAAATACATGGGTTATATAAGACCTTAATGCACAATACAACTGGCCAGCATGAAGCTGATTATGCAGAGTTAACCAGAGGGGGTATAATATCAATAAAAAGGTGGTGAAAGATATGGAAAATGAGAGAGATAGGCAGAGGAAAAGGTTCTCAGGTGCAGAGAGGGGTACAGATATCAAAGGGATAAGAGGGATGCGTTCTAGAAACCAGATCTGAGGGAGAGAGTGGCAAGAGAGCTGTATATATACTAGCACTAGCTCGCACCACGTAAGCAAAGCGGTAACAAGTCCTCCAGCCAATCCCAAAGAGGCCAACCAACCATGACGTCACCAAGCATGGTAAAAAAACTCCTCCAACCAATCCCCAAGAGGCCAGCCAGCCGTGACGTCATCGAGCATGGCAAAAAACACTGCGCGCCTCCTCGCACTCTGTTCTACTCTCTCTCTCTCTCTCTCTCAAATCCTATCATTACTACTTAATGATAAAACATATACTTTGCAATTAAATATATAAAGCCTTGACATGGGCGAAAACAAAGAGCCTTTCTGGACTGCCCATGGCACGAGCTTTCATATGAAATAAAGCACACAATAATACATCAACTGTAGCCACATCCACTGCCCTGGCGATCCTAGCGAGTCACCGTAGGACAAGCCATGCGGTTCTAACGGAGTGGTTAACGTCACACCCCCCCCAAGATTTTTCTCAGAGGCCCAAAGCTCCAAAAAATCTGATGGTTAGAACCCATGCTATATCTCTACTTCCCATCACCCAGCGGCAGTAAAATATCTGGCACAGTTCCAACAAAACATTTTACAAAATTATAACCCTCCCCAACACAATAGGTTAAATCATATGTAGTTATGCTCCTCAAGAGCGAGCTTCTCTAGCCCAGCATTCTGAGAGGGCTGCAACTCAGAATTACTGCTATAACATACTGAACAAATTCAACTACCAAAGAAAGAGTTTTTATTTTATTTTTATCTTTTTAATTTGTTTATTTCGGCTGCACTATAGGGGCAAGCCTAATTTTTTCTTCTATACCAAACGCTCAACTCCTGCTTTACGACCCAATACGCTGGGCTACAACCGCGAACCAACAAGCACCAAGCGCAAAATACTATTCAAACTAAAGCAGGAGGCTACCCGTGTGTCAATCTACCCAGGATCATCAACCCTCGAAAGACAATCTGCAATCACGTTGTCACAACCGGCAATATGGCGTATGTCCAGGTTATATTCCTGTAACATTAGCGACCACCTGGTCAGCCTCATATTCCGATTGTCAAACTGGTTCAAGAACTTGAGAGGGTGATGATCTGTGTAAATTACAACGACTGGACCATAGGCTGGAACATAGACCTCGATTTGCCTCAGTGCAAGTACAATTGCCAGCAGCTCCTTCTCGACAACAGAGTAGTTCTTTTGGGCTGAATTGAACTTCTTCGAGTAGAAACTAACAGGATGTTCCAGCCCATCATCGTCCCTTTGCAAAAGGACGGCACCAGCCCCCACACCACTAGCATCCGTTGCTAGTTGGAAAGGTAGGCTAAAGTCAGGGGCCCTGAGGATCGGGTGAGTGCACAACAGGTGTTTTACTACTCTTAACGCCTTCTCACACTCAGGCGCCCATTTGAATTTCTTATCCTTCGCTAAAAGATCTGTCAGAGGTGCTAGCACGGTAGAGTACCCCTTAATGAAGCGTCTGTAGTATCCGATCATACCTAAGATCCTCATGATCTGCTTCTTGGTGGCCGGCCGGGGAAAGTGATCTATCGCAGCTATCTTTTTCTATGGGGGGCACACCTGACCCAACCCCACCATGAACCCAAGATACTGCACGGACACCCGCACGAAATCACACTTTGCCAGGTTGACCACCAAGCCAGCCTCACTAAGCCTCCTGAACAGGAGTTCTACGTGCTCACAACGACTCTTAAAGCTGTTGTCATAGATAATAACATCGTCGAGGTATACTGTGCAATTAGGAATGTCTGCCGTTATATCATTCATCAAACTCTGAAAGGTAGCGGGTGCGTTCTTTAGGCCATAAGGCATCACGTTACAGCGGTAGGTAGCACCATCCACCACAAAGCCACATACCTCTTTCACTCGTTCGGATAAGGGCACCTGCCAGTATCCCTTAACCAAGTCCACCTGGTTAGGTACTTTGCATTGCCTATCTTATCCACACAGTCGTCGACCCGAGGAAGAGGGTATGGGTTTGGTGGGCGTCAAACCGTTTAACCGTCTGTAGTCTACGTAGAATCGCACCTTACCATCCGGTTTTGGTTGCAGCGTGACGGGAGATGTCCACTTTACCACCCCCTTCTCAATCAGCCCCCTTGTTAACATATACTCCAACTCCGCCCGGAGTGCCGGCAGTTTAATAGGGGGCACCCTATAGGGAACTGACTTGAAAGGGGGGTGGTCTCCTACGTCCACGTCGTGCACCTCTAGGGTAGTGAGGCCTGGGTGCTCCGCGAAAACAGAGGGGTATGCACCGAACAGGCGCTCCACAGCCACACGCTGATGCTCAGGTAAGTGTTGCAACGCTTCCTGAGCCGCCTGGTTCGTGTTCCCCGCCCACTGGTTCGTAGAGACATGATGATCCCAGTTATCCTCCACCTGAGCTTGACTGTCCCGTTCTCCTTCTCCACCTTGACTGCTAAACGTCATCACAGGCACAGTGAGAGGCTCAGGGGGGTGCCTCACATACTCCTTCATGAGATTAACGTGACATAACTGATTGCGCTTACGTCTGTCTGGAGTGGCTACCAAGTAATCCAGGTCCGATAGCTTCTCAACCACCCTATAAGGACCAGTGTACTTCGCGGATAAGGGATGACCTACAAGGGGCAGTAGAATCAACACCTCCTGACCCACGTGAAACTCCCTGAGTTTAACCTTGAGGTCGTACCTGTCCTTCATGAGGGCCTGAGAGCTAGTCAAATTACGGCCAGCCAACTCCAGACTGCGCAACATCCGTTCTCGACTGTCGAGGACATACTTGAGCATAGAACAAGGTTTTTCTGCGCCCTCCCATATTTCTTTAACCATATGGAGAGGCCCTCTGACACGGTGTCCAAAGACGAGCTCATTAGGGCTGAATCCCAAACTTTCCCCAGGTACCTCCCGTGCAGCAAATAAAACATATGGCAGGCCAAGATCCCAACCTTTCCCACCCTCAAAGCAACAACAACGAAGCACAGATTTTAAGGCTGAGTGCCATCGCTCTAACACACCCTGGCTCTCCGGATGATACGCAGATGACCCAACCATAACAATCCCATGCTGCGGCACTGCTTGAACAAAGAGGTTAGAAGTGAAGTTGGATCCTTGGTCTGACTGAATCTCCCGCAGGTAACCATACTGGGAAAAATACACTAGCAAGTTTCGGACCACCGTCTTCGCTGACCCATTTCTCATAGGGTACGCATCAGGGTACCTTGTTGCTACATCTCCCGACTGTGCATCACTGTCCTCCTCCAACTCGACAGCACCGGTACCACATTCAAGAACCTCCGGGTCTTCTAATTGCAATTTACGAATATCCGAAGGAGCAAGCTTATCCAAGTGTTTGCGAAACAACTCATGCCACCCTCCTACATTGAATTTAGCCTCCCGTTGCACTCTCTCTGTGTATCGTTGCTGTCTCTTCGTCTTTTTAAGCCCATCCTCTGCCTTCTTAGTAACAGTTAATGGGTCTTCTCCAGACTCGAAAATCGGTCCTAATAATGAGTCCCCGAGAATGTCCGTTGATACTAAACTCTCAACCGCATCAACATTCAACCCCTTCTCGGTACCTTTCCTAAGCTTGTCTAAAGACTGTTGACCAGAATGTGACTCCCTGGATGCAAGAGATCGGGTGACAACACACGCCATAGGTTGCACCTGACGCTTCTCAACCCACTCCTGCTCCTCCCTACTCACGTCGGCCGACTTCTCGGCAACGACTAAGGGTGGAGCCTCAGAAGTAGGCCCCGCAAAGTCGTTGCCGAGAAGGAGGTCGACGCCCCCAACAGGTAACTTCTCCACAATTCCTACATCCAGGTCACGAGTCACACCATCAACTTCCATCTTCATTCTTACAAGCGGGTATGACCTTGTTGCATTAACCCCCTGAACCACAACCACCCGCGCCGTATTTACAGGTTTACCAGTGAAATTTCTCAACAGTGTTTGCGATGCCCCAGTGTCACGCAAAATTCTCACCTCATGTCTTCTACCCCCCTACTCCACACAACCGAGTCCCCTGTGGTCATTAAAGGCATCACGGACAGGGTATAAGCCTTCCGGATCCTTCTGCACTGGCAGTGTATTTACCTCGGAAGAATTGCCTCTAACAAACTCCAATGTCCTCTTGAACACTCCAATGCCGTGAGCAAAAGACACGGCTGCCGGAGGAGGTCGACTAGGGCACTCATTTGCTTTATGACCCTCCTGGTGGCAACTAAAACACATAAATTTCGGTTTCGGCTTATACTGTGATGTAAAAGGCCCCTGACTTTTCTTATACGGTGTGGTGCAAGGTTTGGATTCAGTTTTAGTTTCATGGCTCTTTTGTTTAAATGTGTCATTGCTACGGGGAGGGGGAGGATAACGGTCCTTAGCACTTACATCGTACTTCTGTGAGGACCCGCAACCCCGAATCAACGACAGCCGTCGATCAGCCATTTCTGCTGCTTCGACTAGAGTTCTTGGTTTTTCTCCTTTAATTTCAAAGTTAGATCACTGCCCATGCTCTTAAAGAACTGCTCCAACATCATTAACTGCTTAATTCCATCAAATGTTGTTACCTTCTCAGATCGGAGCCAGTTCCCCATAGCATCGGACAAGTCCCGGGCGTGTTCCAAAAAGGTGCTATCTCTTCCCTTGGTTACACCCCAGAACTTCAAACGGTACGTTTCTGGTTGCAGTTCGTAAGCCCTCAGGACAGCCTCCTTGAGATCCTCATACACAATACATGACTCCAAAGGTAACGCATCGTAGGCTTTAAAACCCTTGCCTATTAATCTAGAGGATACAAGTGCTGCCCATTTATTCTCTGGCCACTGGTGTTCCTGGCACTTCTTCTCAAAGCGTGCGAAAAATTCTGTTACACCACTCTCATCAAACACCGGAACCAGTTTCAATAAGTGCGAGAGAGATTGATCATGAACACGGTTACCAGCCCCAAGTCGCTGTCCCGTTGTCTCTACTCGCGACTTCTCTACGTCCATGTCGGCACAGTACCTAGTCGACTCTAAATCAGCTTGGATTTTTGCTAGCTCTATGTGCTGAGACTGCTGACTGATAGTTTTTCTCTCTTCTATCTTGGCTAATTCTATTTGCTGCTGATGCTGAAGCTGAAGCTCACATGCCCTTTGTTGCTGTTGAATCTTAGCTAATTCGAGCTGAAACAATATTTCTGGAGTTAACCCTTGAGGAGGTGAAGGTGCTACAATGTTTGAAATTACCGGTGGTCCCCCCAGGGGCAACCCACCCTGCCAGTCACCACCCAACTGCGGAAGCGTACTCGGGGTCGGCAAACTACTGGGATGGCTGGGAGTCGAGTGTAGGGGAAGCATGGCCGAAGGGTTCTGAGCACTCAACCCATCTCGCTCACCAGTCACCCTGCCCAGTACACACGTTATCAAGTTATCCCTGGTCATGCTGCTAGTACCCGCATGACCGATAGCTGTGGCCAGGCATTGAAGACCGTACCGATCCATACCCTCCAACCGCTCGGCAGTAACAGGCCATTGCAAAAATATCTTAGCATCCTCCTCACAGTTCACCTGATTAACCCTTTCATCATGCTGCTGTTCCTCAGTTTCGACATTACGTACTTGTTTCCATTCTCCTCTGATCCGGTATAAGACATGATGCTCACAAAAAAAATTCACCTCAATATTCAGAAAAGAAGCACCCCAAACTCTTATACCTCAATATACACACAAAAATTCTCAGAAATACTCAAGGGCTTATACTATGTTGCAAAACAAAATTATTCTTGCTGATCCCCGCAAAATATTCCCCAAAACAACAAATGTTCCCTGCTAAAAAATGTAGGTTCACCAAATCCTAGGTAAGGTCGCCATTTGTTACGACTGAGGTTTAAATATATCAGGGCTCTTATTCATTGGACTAGTAATGGCATAAATGCTACAACGGAAAGCGCTAGATCCAACCTCTGATGTATATTCCCAGTGAACAAAGAACACAAATACTCTCCAGAGTTCTATATGCAATAATAGGTTATCAAACTCTCAATAAATGTGCGTCTACTCTAGGCTTAATGTTATGTGAAAACAGCCTATTACTACCTATAACCGAAGGTGCTTGGTTATGGTATGCAAAGTAAGGTGGTAAGAGAAGTTACAGCTTACGTTACTTTAATCAATAAATGTCAGGCACTCCTGCATGAAAGAAAGTGCACTAAAGTCCTTCAACACCAACAATGAATCTTCTTTAAATGTTAGATGCTATCAAGATGCTCGAATCGGAAATGGAACCCAAAAAGGCAGGCAGCAGAACAATGCTCGTGCAGGCTATGCATACAAAAAGGCAGGATATATAATGCAGTCGGAGCCAAGAATCTCCTAAACGCTACAACAATAATAATAATCGCCACGACAATGCAGTATTCCTATCAACAAAAAGAGCCTAAGTCGTTTGTGTCTCAATACATCAAACTAGGCTGCGAAATGCTTGTGTAATCATAAACGGGTATGCATAATAAGAGTAATTGGTTTAATATACTTAATGTCTACTATAACTGATAAAGTCTAGCTAGAGTCAATGATACCAGATACTGGTGCGCATGGCATGCCGCATAGCCTAGTGCAAATCTCAAGTCTGTGCGTCAAGTATTACGTTAGAGTGAAGGGTAGCTCTCTTGAGAAACCTTAATACCGAAGTATTAAGCGTTCTCCTGGCGTACCTCAAAGACAAACAACCGAGCTTAGAACAGTGCAGAATGGTATAGGCAAAAAGCCCTCATTCGTGCATGCTCTACTCTCAATGGCACACAGACTAGAATTTACCCAATCAACTCCAGTTCTCAGGTATGTCGTGCAGCTTTTAACTAAAGCCAGCACCCATCAGAAACAATACCTTATAATATCAGACTCCTAGTCTAGCATTATCTAATCCAGCAGAACACTAATAATTATAGGAAGCGGTACTGAACAATATGGATGCCAACTAATGCTTCGTGATCAACTTATCTTAACAACTAAACACATGGGTTATATATGACCTTAACGCACAATACAACTGGCCAGCATGAAGCTGATTATGCAGAGTTAACCAGAGGGGGTATAATATTAATAAAAGGTGGTGAAAGATATGGAAAATGAGAGAGATAGGCAGAGGAAAAGGTTCTCAGGTGCAGAGAGGGGTACAGATATCAAAGGGATAAGAGGGATGCGTTCTAGAAACCAGATCTGAGGGAGAGAGTGGCAAGAGAGCTGTATATATACTAGCACTAGCTCGCACCGCGTAAGCAAAGAGGTAACAACTCCTGCAGCCAATCCCAAAGAGGCCAACCAACCATGACGTCACCAAGCATGGTAAAAAACTCCTCCAACCAATCCCCAAGAGGCCAGCCATCCGTGACGTCATCGAGCATGGCAAAAAACACTGCGCGCCTCCTCGCACTCTGTTCTACTCTCTCTCTCTCTCTCTCCCTCAAATCCTATCATTACTACTTAATGATAAAACATATACTTTGCAATTAAATATATAAAGCCTTGACATGGGCGAAAACAAAGAGCCTTTCTGGACTGCCCATGACACGAGCTTTCATATGAAATAAAGCACACAATAATACATCAACTGTAGCCACATCCACTGCCCTGGCGATCCTAGCGAGTCACCGTAGGACAAGCCATGCGGTTCTAACGGAGTGGTTAACGTCACATTAGTTGTAATACTAGGCGTTCCATGACTTTGGAGGGGGAGCAAAGGAGTGTGATGGGGCGGTGCGAGGAGGGTAGCGTGCGGTCTTTGTTGGGTTTGGGGAATGTGATGATGATACCATGCTTCCAAATGTCTGGTATTGAGTTGTGTGAATAGCTGTAGTTTGATATGTTAGTGAGTGCTTGTATGCCTTGTGGTCCCAGGTGTCTGAGGTGTATGTTGCTTATGTTGTCTAGGCCACAGGCGGGTGAGTGCTTGAGATTGTTGATGATATGCTTTGCCTGGTGATTGATGAAGGGTGTATAGTCAGGGTCTGTGGGGAATTGTCTCTTACGTCGGATGACACGTCGGTCGTCTTTGTGAGGTTTTAGGTGGCTAACATGTGAGAAGTGATTGATGAGAGTGTTTGCTTGTTGTTTACATGAAGGAGTAGAGTCTGTTGTTGTGATTGCAGCATGTGATTGTGTTGTGTTGCTGTTGGAAAGTGTGATGCTGTTTAGTGTTTTGTAGAGTTTTTTGGGGTTTGTTTTGTGATCAAGTGTTTGTAGGAAGTTATTCCAATTTAGTTTTTGTTGTTCTTGTATTTTGTTGTTAGTTTGGGTGTTGAGTGCTTGAATTTGTTGTGTGATGTCTTGTGTGTGGGGTGCTGGGGAATGTTTCAGTATGTCGCGTTGTCTGATGAGGTTTTGAATTTCTGGTGTGAAGTTGGGGTTGTGTCTTTTTCTGTTACCTCTTGGAGTGTGTTTCTTGTTAGCGTTTTGGATAGTTTTATTGAGTCTGTGTACAGCATTGTTGATGTTAGTGATGGGTGTACTGTTTAGAGTTGTGAAGTGTTGTTCTGTCTCATTTGTGAATGCTTCCCAGTTAGCTCTTTTATAATTGGTGTATGTGTGTTTGTGGCTAGCTGGGGTGAGTCTGGTTTTGGTGGTGATAATGATCGGGAGGTGGTCGGAGCATGGATCTGACCACCTTCCTGCATTCGTTACATCCATCGCCATGACCTCACAATCACCGACCCAAGCTTATTCGAGTTGAATATGTCAAACTTTTTTCAACTCCCAAGCTGACCTGTTTCGACCCGTACCGCGCTCCTACGTGAGTTGCCGTCCGTTACCGATGATGGGCGTAGCATTATTTGCCGACCTCATTAAAACCACTAAATCATGTTGCGTCGGCACTTATATCGGTATAATGGGACATCCTCTTAAGGGAAGACCACGGAACTCACGACTGACATGGACCAGGCAGATGCCTGGAGTCTTGCCTTGAGAATTCCACCCGAGTGGAGTCAGAGGGTGAGTACGGCTACACGTTGTCACAGCGTATGTCCCCATTGATTCATTGCTTAATTGACTAGTAATTGAACTATAATGTAGTTTTCACTTGCAATCCCAAATTTAGAATGCGATATGCCTCAGTATTTACTGTACTTCTGGTCCTTGATCCTTTAGCGCTATCATAGGTAGTGCCAACGAACTTGACAATAACGTTGATCCCTGACCTCTCGGTAACTCAAAAGGGCCTAGAACAAACTGGCTGTAAATATCCATACCTATTTCCTGGTGGACTATTCCCAAATATTGGCAGGTGGTCTTAGGTATTGGGTGTTATATAAACTGCCTATCTGTTTCCCCCTGCTTGGGAATTGAACTCTACTTCTCACTACTAGTAGTACTTCCTCCAATAGTACTTAAGAATTGCTCCTTGGTGCTCGCTCCTGTATTGGCAAAAAAATTCCGTCTGTGTACTCATACCTCATGCTTCCCAGTACCCTGGAAAGAAGCAAACATCCATCCAGTTCCTAAAAAAGGTGCCTCTTCAGATCCATCAAACTACAGACCAATAGCTATAACTTCCACTCTTGGTAAAGTCTTTGAAATTATATTAAATAATCACATAATTAAGCATCTTGAGAATAATAAATTAATCAGTGATAGGCAATATGGTTTTAGACGATGTCGATCAACTGCAGACATGCTTTGCCTTCTTACGCATCAAATCAACCAAGCTACAGACCAACATGGTGAAACACATACAATAGCACTGGATATATCAAAGGCATTTGATAGAGTCTGGCATCAATCCTTATTGTCGAAGATGTCACACTACGGCCTTGCATCATTAGTTCCACTAATTTCTTCTTATCTTCATAACAGAAAAATATGTGTAATGGTAGATGGCCTTTATTCTCAATTTCACTCAATAAATGCTGGTGTTCCCCAGGGATCAGTTTTGGCCCCAATTCTGTTCCTCATTCATATCAATGATCTTATATCTACCACTCATAATCCAATACATTCCTACGCAGATGACTCAACACTCCACAGTTCCTTCACATTTACCAATTCTTTCACCCAACCCGATCTTATAAATTCAAAAATAAACCAGGACCTTTCTAGAATTAATGGATGGGGACAAAAGAATCTAGTTTCCTTTAATGCACAGAAAACCAAATACATTCAATTTTCTAACCGACAGAATCTCACTGACTCCCATATATTTTTTAATGATGTAAATATTCCCACTTCCCCTAGTATTCTCGGTGTAACATTAACTACTAACTTGAGCTGGACACATTATGTTAGAAGCATTGCTAAGAATGCCTCTAAAAAACTGGGACTCCTGTACAGAGTTCGAGAATTCTTCACTGACGAGCAGTTGGCCGTGATATATAAAAGTCATGTGCGTTCTCAGATGGATTACTGTTCACCTCTGTGGGGTGGAAGTGGAGTGGTTGCATTGAGGCAGTTGGACAAAATTCAAAATAAAGCTATTAGATTAATCAATAACCCTGCAATCACACAGGACCTTCCTACATTATCCATACGAAGAAACGTTGCATCCCTTGCATTATTCTACAGATATTTTCACAGCAATTGTTCCGAGGAACTTGCTTCAATTGTGCCGCCTCTCCACATCTTTCCGCGTAGAACTAGGGCAGCTGAGAGCGCCCATGAATTTACACTTTCTCCTCCACAATGCAGAACTTCTGCTTATCAGAATTAATTTATCCCCAGAGCTACTACTCTTTGGAATTAACTTCCCTCGAATTGCTTTCCACAAACTTACAATCTGCAAATGTTTAAATCCAGTTGTTACAAACATTTTATTAATGGAGGATGCCTTTAGGCACATGGACCTTTTTGATTTACCTGTGTTTTTCCTTCCTCCGTTCATTGTCTCTTTAAAAAAAAAAAAAAAAAAAAATATGAGCCGGGTCCATTAACCAGTTCGGTTCGGTTGCTGGTCTGGGAGATAGCCTCTTGCAACGGTCTCCCCTTTTCTGTTTTTCTGTTGTCCACCACATTTGTTTTCTGGCATGGTTTATCATTTTATTATTTTCATCCATCTCTTCCCTGACATCAGTATCCCTAATGAAGTAACCTTGAAAAAACAGCCTTCAAAAAGTACTATCCTGTCATTATCTCATGAAAAATATCACGTCACGTTAATTATATTCTAGCCCTCACCTGGTTTGGACACACGGAGCTTGATGCATGCTTCAGATCATAGGGAGGGAAATATAGATAGAGGGAGAGAGCTCCAAAGCTTGATTGTTGTGTAGATTAAAGACTGGGAAAATGTGAACAATCTTGGGTTTGAGAACTGGACAGAATAGGGGTGGGAGTGAATTGAAAGGTTGTTGTCACCCACTCTCCATAAGGGAGGGGGGTATACACTGAAAGAGCTCCGAAGAACATTGATTATTGAAAAAGCGGTAGATGAGCGAGAGGGTGTAACATAACAGCGAGTAGTGAGAGATTGTAGAGAATTAAGCCGGTATCACACGAGCACTTTTTCCCTCAACATTTATTCTTAACACTACTCTAGCAGCTAATGAGGTAGACCTTTTATATAATTCTTATTCCCAAATTAATATACATTCAATTTAGTTCCCAGTACCAGTGCAAAATATCCAAGAAATGTTGCTAGAAATAGGTTGATCATCGAATGTTGGCTAAAAAAGCTCTCGTGTGATACCGGCTTTAGTGAGAGGAAGTGAATTGCTGAGACAAAATGTTTTTGGCTGTATACCGTTTCGAGAAGAGCGGTATGGGGAGATCCTCACCACACATGCAAACAATACTCGATACATGGCCGACCCTATACAAAGCAAGAAGCTGTGGAGGTGAAGAATCCACAGAGGGGCACAGGGCCCTGGGTGGGGCTTTGGTTTCCCGGGCATTTCCGCACCCTCCTCAGCTCCCCGCCATGGAGTGGCTTCGGTCACCCAGGCTTTATTGTGGTCGGCAGGGAGGGTTCTGTGGGGGCGCTCGGTTATGGCCTTGAAATTGCTCGGGGCCTTGGGGCTGTTCGGCCAGGCAGCTTGGGGAACAACAACAACAACCATCAGTCTAGTTTCAGATACCAGTGTCAAATATTCCAGAAATGTTGCCGGAAAAATGTTGCTCATCGAATGGTAACTATAAAAGCTCTTGTGTGTACCAGCTTAAGATAGGACAGAAGAACAAGAACAAGAATACTGAGAGAAGATGAAGGGTTGATTTGTGTAGCAATTCTTTGATTTCCCATGGAATGACTTTTGCTTCCATCGCCGGGGACCTTTGGAGAGTGCTGAACGCATTACCGAGGTAATCCTCTCGGGCATGGAAGCATACATTACATATTATTTCTCTCAGTCTAATGCAAACAAATTTTGGTTTACTCACGCTTGTTCTACTGCTGTCCGCAACAAGGAGGAAGCATTCAAACAGTACCGACGCCTAAAGACTCAAGAATATCATTCTTCCTATGTTTCTGCCCGGAATCAAGCCAAATTTGTTCTTCGACTTGCCAAACACTCTTTCATAAATAATAAATGCACTTACATATCCAACTCTAGCTCCTCCCAAGCTTTCTGGCATCTAGCCAAAAACCTCTCCAACAATTTTTCTTCTCGTCTTTTCCTCCCCTATTCCACTCTGATTGCACAACCATCACTTCTTCCTTTGACAAAGCTGAACTCTTCGCTCAACCTTTTGCTAGAAACTCCACCTTGGATGATTCCGGTGCTATTCCTCCCTCTCCACCCCCCTCTCTCCTACTTATACCTAATATCCTAATCTCTTCTAAAGATGTATCTTCTACCCTCTCTGGGCTTAATACTAAGAAGGTGTATGGTCCAGACGGTGTTCCTCCTGGTGTACTAAACAACTGTGCTTCCGCGCTGACTCCCTGCCTAAGCAAACTCTTTCGTCTCTGTCTCTCCTCTAAAGTTTCCCTTCTTGCTTGAAGTTTGCTCTCATTCAACCTGTCCCAAAGAAGGGTGACCACTCTCAACCTTCCAACTATCGTCCAATTGCTCTTATTTCTTGTATCTCTAAAGTTTTGAAACTATTCTTGCTTCCAAATTTCTTGAGCATTTCTCTTCTCATAATCTACTCTCAGATCGCCAGTATGGCTTCCTTAAAGGTCGCTCTACCGGTGATCTTCTTTCATATCTTACTAACTCTTGGTCATCCTCCTTTCGGGACTTCGTGGAGACCTTTTCTCTTGCACTAGACATATCAAAGGCATTCGATAGAGTCAGGCACAAATCTTAAATTTCTAAACTACCCTCCTTCGGTTTCTATCCCTCCATCTGTGCCTTTGTCTCTAATTTCCTTTTCGGCTGTTCCATAGCTGCGGTTGTGGACGGCCATTGCTCACTTTCTCATCCTATCAATTCCGGTGTTCCTCAGAGGCTCTGTCCTATCTCCCATTCTCTTTCTAATTTTCATAAATGATCTTCTCAACTGTACCTCCAGGCCCATCCATTCATAAGCAGATGACTCTACCTTACACTACTCATTTAGTTTTCCTGAACGCCCCAGCCAGCAATCCCTCAAAAACCAACGTAATGAAGCCATGCAACACTTATATTCTGATCTAACTACTATTTCCAATTGGGGCAGAGAAAACCTTGTTGCCTTTAACCCCTACTGTACCATAGAGTACTACTATAAATGTACCCCCAGTCCCAAGCAATGTGTCCAAACTTGCTTTAGAGGCAAGATATAACAACCTCCATTCTCAAAAGATGTAGGAATACTGCCTCTCCTAGCCTGTGGAAGCTTGCAGCCAACCTAAGAAGTGTTGCCATGGTCTTAAAGTAGTGCTCAAACATCGTGATACCAGGTACTGCCTGATACTGGCAGTTACAAGGACTGTATATACTGACGGCTTGCAGCTGTCGCTGGAATATGGGAGTGATTTTTCTACTGACGGCTCTCTGCTGTCGCTGGGATTGTACGGGTTAATGCTTCCAAACCCCAATTTCTCCATCTTACTACCCGTTCAGAACTCTCAGAGGACTATCCCTTACAATTCAACAATACAAACATCAATCCTTCATCTTTTCTCAATATTCTCAGTGTCTCTTTTTCTTCTGCTCTCACTTGGATGGACTTATTATCAGTCTTGCTAAGGCAGCCTCCCAGAAGCTGGGTGTGCTCAACCTCATCAAGGGGTTCTTTACCCCTGCACAGCTTCTTGCTCTGCACAGGGGCACAGTGCATCCTTGTATTGAATATTGTTCACATGTGTGGGGAGGATCCTCTCACACCGCACTCCTAGACAAAGTAGAAAGGAAAGTCTTTCATATCATTAACCCTTATTTGGCAGGGGCGGACTTAAGTCCGGATAGAAAAACTAGGACTATGTGGCGGGGGCGGACTTAGTCTGTGTGCAATTTTTGAGCAATAATGGCTCTGAGAGAGAGACGAGCGGGTGGACGAGCGTGGGTCGACTCATGACCGCTCGGCACTGGTCCAGCGCGCCTACTGACATTTATTCAACACACCTCCACCCTTCCTCGCTCGCTATATAGGGAATTATGTAACAAAATTACCGTATTTTACGGTTTTTGCACTCGTCGTGCACGATCGTTGCAAGAGAACGCGGGGTCGTAGGAAGATGGTTCTGGTGTCATTGGAAAGCTCAATTAACGCCCTTTCAGGGATACATAATTGTATTACGCTCTGGCTCTTGTTTATGCATGATAAAGGGCACGGAAACAAGGCCATTTAGGGTAAAAAAAAAATGCTGGGCGCGTAGTGGAAAAATACCCTACCACCCGCTCTTAGGGTGTTAACTAGCGCCCACTCACCAACTCTCTGCAATCTCTCTCTCTTCACCGCAATGTTGCATCTCTCTCGCTATTCTATTGATACTATAATAATCATTGTTCCTCAGAGCTTTGCCAGTGTATACCACCTCCTCTACGTAGGGTACATTGTACCCGTCTTGCAACACAATCCCACCCATATTCTGTTCAACTCTCCAACCCAAGAGTGAAACGTTATTCTCAGTCTTTCTTCTATTCAACAGCTGAGCTCTGGAACTCTCTCCCAGAATCAGTCTTTCCCTCTTCCTATGACTTAAATTGCTTCAAACTCCGTGTGTTCAGGCATTTTGGCTCGAACGTCACTTGATTTTGGCCCTGTCACTCTTTCAACTCTGGGGGAGGCACTCGCTACAGGCAGTTCTGCCTTTTGTCTCCCTCACTCATATAGAATAACAAAATTGTTGAATTACAAGCAATAGACCTGTGGAAGGGTTGAGAGTGGTCATCCTTCTGTGGGACAGGTTGAATGAGAGCAAACATCCAGCCAGAAGGAAAGACGTCAGAGGAAAGACAGAGACCAATGACGTAATGACCTTGACTTCCTCAATCACATTTGTTTTGAATGTATTAGTTGCTGAAAACTGCAGCGGGCGGTACATTGCGATTAATTTCTGTTCCAGTCAATTTGTGCCAGGCGTTAGGTATTGTATAGTATTGTTTTGTTTTGTCAGTGTTTTTATTTTTTTAATTTACATGTTAAAAGTTGGATACACCATTATAGTTTGCAGTCTATGCTTCATACCGGGGAAGGCAATACAAAGGGTACAGGGACAACTGAAATATTATCTTTTACATGGAGCTAAACAACTGAGCCAACAAACAATAAAGAAAACAAATACATGCCTGAACATTTAATAATTTGTTTTCCTCTGCAACCTCTCTCTCTCTCTCTCTCTCTCTCTCTCTCTCTCTCTCTCTCTCTCTCTCTCTCTCTCTCTCTCTCTCTCTCATTAATTATTATCTTCAAGCAAGTGTTTAAGGGGGCCCACCTCGCTTTTGTTCTCTTGCTCTCCCTCTCTGTTTGGCTTGTATCCATTCGGTCCCATTCAGCCTACTGTTTTAAGACGTTTACCCCTATCCAGGTGTCAATATTTTCCTGGCGAGCGGTAGTGAGCCAGCATATACTGTATATATTTTTGTTTTGACAGCAAGCTAAATTTGAACATTTTTCGATAGAAAAATGGGTCCTGCAAAGCCGGAATTCCCCATACAATGCTGGCTCGCTATCGCTCGCCTGGAAGAAATTGACACCTGGATGGGGATAAGCGTCTTAAAATAGTTGGCTAAATGGGGCCGAATGGATACAAGCCAGAGAAAGAGAGAAAAGGAGAGAAAAACAAAAAACAGGTGACCCCCCTTAAGTATAAGTTCTGTTTCAGATTAATGATTAACATTAAATGTAGCGAAATATATGGCGAAAGTAGGACAGGTTTTTCACAATTGTTGGTGATTATTACTGCTCAAAGAAATAATAATGTTATTATCCTTTACATTAATAGTTCCTAATCTGTTGAATAAATAGTAGGATGGAAAGGTAAAATGGCTTAGTAATCCCTTGCCCTTGGTTCTGTGTCTAACATTCGAATCCTGGGAGAATCACATGCGTTCATTAACCCCTTCTGTACCGGCGACGGCTTTTTTATTTGTTTTCAGCTACACTTAGACGATTTTATGAAGCTTAGGAAATATATATGGTAGCTAAAAAGATTAATTGAGATAGTCTGCAGCCTTTTAATGGGTAGACGTTCTTCCTAAACTTAAAAATATCGTTTAATAGTTGTCAGAATGCAATGGAAAGTACATCATCGGTATAGAAGGGGTTAATTTAATTTGGTGGTTATTGGTGTTAACCCCTTCTCTACCGGCCCGTCCTTTTCACTATATTCTGGCTACTATTAGACGATTTTATTCAGTTTAAAAAGGGCCGCCAGCAATTAACAGGCTTCGAACCATCTCGCTTAACCATTTTCACTACCACAGATCTTTCTTAAACTGCACAAAATCGTCTAATTATAGCTATAACAAAATGAATAAGACGTTGCCGGTACAGAAGGGGTTAAGAACGATGTTAAAAATAGTTTCAGTAAGCAAGATCCTGCAGCAGAAATGTTTAGCTTTAACTATTTAGCATATTGGGGGTTAATCGTATTCCAGCGTTGAGTATGTGTGTGTGTGTGTTATTCACTTACTTGCTTGTTTCGTCAAGGGGAATCCACGCAATGCGAGCTAAGCTCATTATTATCGCGCCTCCTTAACTGGGAATGTATTGCGTGAAATGCATGTTAAGTGTTTATGTATCGTTGGAATGGCTGTGGATGTGTGTGTAGTCTGTATTTTAGCCAATTGGCAACATCTGGAAACGAAGGCTTAGGGTTAATCTGTATGGTACCATTCTCACTACGGTACCAGTCTCACCCGAAGGCTTAGGTTGACCAGTAGCTTAGGTGAACCATATGATACCCATCTCGCCTTGTACCATTGTTGCCAACCCCAGATGGGACGTCACAACGTCGTCCACTTATTCCAGGTACCTATTTACAGCTAGGTGAACTGAGGCTAACACATGAAAGGAGACAAGCCCAATTTGTCTCCGCCCGGCCGGGGGATTGAACCCCCGATCCCTCGTGTGTGAGACGAGAGCGCTACCTACTAGGCTACGGGCTGTGTGTGTGTGTGTGTGTGTGTGTGTGTGTGTGTGTGTGTGTGTGTGTGTGTGTGTGTGTGTACCATGTTGTCTGGACAATGTTATTCTCACTACTGGAATATATATATAATTATAAAAACCAATGTACGTAGAATGGCTGTGACAGAAAGTGTGCAGTAGAAACAAAATATTTTAGTGAGAACAGCATCGTACAGAGAACACGAAATAATAAAAATAAGGATAAAAAGACGAAAACAAAAAAACATGTGAACAGTTGGGCAAACTGATTACTGACTATTTCCCAGACTTTGTGACCTTGCATCCAAATATTACCTTATTTCAATAATTTACATTAACCCTTTGAGTACCAGCGACGTGTGCTATATTTTATTCAAGCGACATTTAAACGGAATTATGCAACCTAAGAAGGGTCTGTGGTAGTTAAAAGGGTTGGTTTATATATTTTGAAGCCTTATTATTGCTCGAGGTCCTTCCTAAGCTGAATGAAATCGTGTAATAATTGCCATAATATAATTTTAAGGATGTCACTGGAACTGAACGGGTTAATGTTATTGATATTGCATTATTATATAGTATTTTCTCTTACTGTTGTACTTGCAATCCAAGGTATTATCGAAAGAAGCTATACGCATGCTCAAACAACAATTATATATTATGTAATGCATTTTAAGTATAATTATAGACAGTGTATTTCTGTCTGCATTGATAACGAAAATCTATGAATAGTTGACAATGTACTACATGTGTTTGCAAGCATTGAATCGTCCTACGTAATTAATTACTAAATCTAGCCTGAAAAGGAAACCTATTACACTAATTTAGCTCTGTATTAACCGAGGAACTTTGAAACCTCCATGGTCATCTACGTTATACCCTAATCATTATTAAAGAAAATGGAGTGTAACAGGGGCAATCAAAGATAATTAGCTTTTGAAGGCACACTACTACATAGAAAGATGAGAAGCAATGAATACGGATTGAAAACAAATTGCCATTGTTATAATTATATTTAAAATTCTTTAATTATATACTGTCTTGGTGGTGTAATGGTTGGAGTGTTTAAAAATCGATGTGTGATAACCTACGTTCGAATCCCGGTGGATCACATATATCTATCTATCTATCTATTGCCTGACGCCGTGATCCCCGAAGGGGTGGCCACGAACGAACCGCCCCCATGCACCTCTGTCCCCAGTCAGTCGACGACCCTCCCCCCAACCAGCACCGCCTTCGTTCATGTACTTCCTCACTCCATCCTTCCACCTCTCATTCGGTCTACCACTCCCTCTCTGTCCCTCCACCTCGCTCTCGTACACCCTCTTAGTCATTCTCTCACTTTCCATACGTTCCATATGGCCGAACCATCTCAAGTTGTTCCTTTTCACACTTTCCAGCACATCTATCTCTACACCACACCTCCTTCTTACTTCCTCATTAGTCTGTCTATCCCTCCATGTAACTCCGCACGCACTCCTTAAGTAATTAATTTCCACTGCTCTCACTCTTGGTCTGAGTCTCTCAACCAACGTCCATGCTTCGCTTCCGTAAGTCAGTGTCAGGATTACCACACTGTCATGCAAGGACTTCTTCACTTCCATAGTGACCACCTTATTTCTTGTTACTGCTTTTAGTGCTCCTACAACCCTCTTCCCCTGTTGTACCCTCTCCCGCACTTCTTCATCCATAGTCCCATCTTTACTCAACACACTGCCCAGATACTTAAAAGAGTTGACGATCTCCATAGCCTGACCGTCCAGCTTCACCTCACACTCTGTGACTTCACCCATTTCGAAGACCATAACCTTGCTCTTCCCCGCATTTACCTTCAAATTCCGTTTTTCGCACACTGTTCCAAACTCATTTACCAGACCCTGCAACTCCCATTCATTATCACTCATCAGAACTGTATCATCCGCAAACCGCAAACATTTTTTTTTTTTTTTTTTTTTTTTTTTTTTTTAAGAGACAATGAACGGAGGAAGGAAAAACACAGATAAAACAAAAAGGTCCATGTGCCTAAAGGCATCCTCCATTCATAAAATGTTTGTAACAACTGGATTTAAACATTTGTAGATTGTAAGTTTGTGGAAAGCAATTCGAGGGAAGTGAATTCCAAAGAGTAGTAGCTCTGGGGATAAATGAATTCTGATAAGCAGAAGTCCTGCATTGTGGAGGAGAAAGTGTAAATTCATGGGCGCTCTCAGCTGCCCTAGTTCTACGGGGAAAGATGTGGAGAGGCGGCATAATTGAAGCAAGTTCCTCGGAACAATTGCTGTGAAAATATCTGTAGAATAATGCAAGGGATGCAACGTTTCTTCGTATGGATAATGTAGGAAGATCCTGTGTGATTGCAGGGTTATTGATTAATCTAATAGCTTTATTTTGAATTTTGTCCAACTGCCTCAATGCAACCACTCCACTTCCACCCCACAGAGGTGAACAGTAATCCATCTGAGAACGCACATGACTTTTATATATCACGGCCAACTGCTCGTCAGTGAAGAATTCTCGAACTCTGTACAGGAGTCCCAGTTTTTTAGAGGCATTCTTAGCAATGCTTCTAACATAATGTGTCCAGCTCAAGTTAGTAGTTAATGTTACACCGAGAATGTCAATACTAGGGGAAGTGGGAATATTTACATCATTAAAAAATATATGGGAGTCAGTGAGATTCTGTCTGTTAGAAAATTGAATGTACTTGGTTTTCTGTGCATTAAAGGAAACTAGATTCTTTTGTCCCCATCCATTAATTCTAGAAAGGTCCTGGTTCAGAGAAATTGCAGAGTTTATTTTTGAATTTATAAGATCGGGTTGGGTGAAAGAATTGGTAAATGTGAAGGAACTGTGGAGTGTTGAGTCATCTGCGTAGGAATGTATTGGATTATGAGTGGTAGATATGAGATCATTGATATGAATGAGGAACAGAATTGGGGCCAAAACTGATCCCTGGGGAACACCAGCATTTCTTGAGTGAAATTGAGAATAAAGGCCATCTACCATTACACGTATTTTTCTGTTATGAAGATAAGAAGAAATTAGTGGAACTAATGATGCAAGGCCGTAGTGTGACATCTTCGACAATAAGGATTGATGCCAGACTCTATCAAATGCCTTTGATATATCCAGTGCTATTGTATGTGTTTCACCATGTTGGTGTGTAGCTTGGTTGATTTGATGCGTAAGAAGGCAAAGCATGTCTGCAGTTGATCGACATCGTCTAAAACCATATTGCCTATCACTGATTAATTTATTATTCTCAAGATGCTTAATTATGTGATTATTTAATATAATTTCAAAGACTTTACCAAGAGTGGAAGTTATAGCTATTGGTCTGTAGTTTGATGGATCTGAAGAGGCACCTTTTTTAGGAACTGGATGGATGTTTGCTTCTTTCCAGGGTACTGGGAAGCATGAGGTATGAGTACACAGACGGAAAAATTTTGCCAATACAGGAGCGAGCACCAAGGAGCAATTCTTAAGTACTATTGGAGGAATTTCATCTGGACCAGGAGCCTTATCTACCGAGAGATTCTGCAAAATAGTTTTGACATGTCTGGTGTGGATCTTAAGTGAGGGAATTTCAGGCGAATTAAAATTAAGTACAGGGACATCTTGATTTATTTCATCTAAGGTTGAGTTGGTGGAGAAAATATCCGCAAGAAGGTTAGCTTTACCTCGTGGGTCACTTACAAGATTTCCAGTCGGAGATTTTAATGGTGGAATGGATGAAGCAGTAGTGAAGTTGGATTTAAATGAGTTAAGAGTAGACCAAAATATTTTGTTATCATTTGGATTATTTAGAAGTTTATTTGCCTGCTTGTGGAGAAAGTTTGATTTAGTTAGGTTTAATACAGTTTTGGCATGATTTCTGATGTTTCTAAAGTAATTAAAGGCTTCATGTGTTTTTGATCTTGTGTATGCATTGTAGGCTATTGCTTTTTGTTCAGTTACTCTAGCGCAATTATGGTCAAACCATTTAGGTGAATTAGATCTTTTACTGTACTGTTGATGAGTAATAAAAGTTTCCATTCCAATTTTTACAAAATCTTGTATGTGGCTCAAGGTGGAGTGTGCATCATTAGAAAAGAAAGAGGTCCAGGGAATATCAATAAAGAAACCTTGAAGACCCTCCCAGTCTGCCCTATCGTAATGCCATTTAGTCACCAAAACAGGTTCAGAGTGGGAAGGTGTGGTAGGTGATAGACAGGTGGCCTGTATAAGACAGTGATCAGAAGATCCAAGCGGGGACCTCACTGTAACATCATAATTTTCTGAATTGGTTGTTAAAAATAAGTCCAGTAGGTGGGAATTATGATTAGGATTATCTGGTACACGGGTGGGTTGGTTGACTAGTTGAGTGAGATTAAATGAGTCTGCAAATAGCTCACATTCAAGACCAG